>JASPKZ010001192.1:690000-887500 GCA_030220185.1 Diploptera punctata
AATTTATTATTTATATTGCTTATACAATATATTTAAATAATTGTATATATCGAAAATGTATACATTAATTTTATATTTTAATACTTATTTTGTACTTCCGTCCGTCCTTAATAATTCTGCCCCGAGGGCAGGTCTTTCACTGCAATCATAGCATTTTCATGCTGTACTTTGCAGCTTTACTAGGGAATTATAGGTGTGGTAGCTTCCCGTTGCTTTTCACACCGGTGAAGGATGATTATGATAATGATAAGGATGATGATAACGGCCGGATGATTTTCGGGGACCGTTCGGCCCTAAGCTTCCTGACATTTGTCTTACAGGTGAGGAAAACCCCCAAAAAATCCTCACCCAGGTGCCTGTCCCGACCGGGAATCGAACCAGGGCCCGCTGCCTGACAAGGCAGCACGCAACCTCGAGACCACAGCTGTGGACATTTTCTACTTAGTCAATGTGAATACAATGCTCGTCTGTATTTGCGAAATAATCGGATTCAAACACGAGACGGACGGATGGATTTTTGAAGGAGTAATGGCTTACTTCAAAGAGAAGTAAAACAGTGCGTCACGTGATATAAATTTATGCCACGTAAAATAACCTGGAGCCTGAAATAAGAGGCCTCTGTTTAACCTTTCATGCCCAGATTTCAGTTATGACACTATTAAACCTTAGGTTCTGAGATTAATTATTAAGTACACTATAATCAATCTATTTTTGTAATGTGAAATAGAAATGAAAATGCAAACTAATTTTAATATAATATGCCTATAGGCCTCATAAAACAAAGTTTGCCTTCCCTTTGTGTGTTTTCGAGATATGTTCCATGATTTATCAGTCTTTGACACCATTTAATCAGTTTCACTATTTCAAGTACTACTATGCTATTATAATCGTGAATGTATTGTTCTGCGGAATATAATTTGGGTATATTATAATAAGGATGTTATATTTTCAGAATCCCGACATGGAAACGACTGCAATTGTAGGGGTCAATAAAGCTACATTGGTATGTGCAGGCTGCTTGGAAATATTTAAATGTCCAATTTACCTGTGTATCAGAGGACATTCTGTTTGCTTTCGCTGTAGAAGAGTAGTTGTACAATGCCCCATCTGCACTTCAAGTTTCACGGATATGAGGTGCATTACTTTGGAGATAATAATTGAAGGAATGTTATTAATTTGTAAAAATAGAGATTTAGGTTGCACTCAATTTATTCCCCGTAAAAGATTAAAATATCATGAACTACTTTGTGAATATAGTTTACATGTATGTCCATTTAAACAGTTACTAGACGTGAACTGTGACTTTGTAGGTAATTGGGAATTAATGAAAACCCATTGCACGCATGCGCATGGAGATAGAGTTACATCATGCGATCTAAAACAAGTTGTGAAGATATATCATTTTGATGAAAACATGTTTTTTTATTGTGAAAATTTAAAGGAGGATGGATTTTACTGCACAGTGTTACTTGCAGGAACTCAAGAAGAAGCATCTAATTATAAAAGTACTATCTCAGCTGAAAATAATCCACACAGCATTTCACATACGCATATTGTAAGAAGCTACGCAGAAGATCTGAGAAGTATATATAACGCAAGTAATTGTTTTTACGCAGATAATGCTACAATAAAAAAAATTAGGGAGTCTAATGAATCTAAGATTTCTTTAAAAATAGATATAACAAAACTTGATGGAATAGATTTAGCTGTCAATCAACTGTTGCATTTCGTTGATATTTGAAATAGGTATAAACGATTGAAACTTAGAATGACGTGTTCCCCATAATGAAAATTATAAATGGAAGTAACTTTTCTTAAAATAATTTATTTTTATCACGATTCTAAAGGGCGGTAAAAAGTACCAAATGCTCTTTTTCGTGAATACTATCTTCTTTACTTTCCCAAATCGCCGATCTCTAGTACATTTTCTCCATATGCTTTGCTTCCCGAAGAAAATTAAATTAATAAAAAGTTGTTTTAAAAATGAACTCAATGGCTTAATCGTTGACAGATATTTCTTAACTAATATTACATTAACAGAAGCAGTTTTATGATGTCAGCAATGTTTCTAAGATAGTCTAGGGTTAGACTTTATTTTAAACCTTTTGTCACACTTCGCAGTCATTTTTGGACGGTGATCCACGTTTTTAAACACTGCTTTCACTGGCCTGCCGAGGCTAAATTCTATGAGATAGGTCTTTGTGTCCAATTACTCATTCTGAAGTGTTCTTATGAATTATTATTGAAGTGTTTTCCATTGGGGAAATTTGATTAGTTATGCGGTATAAAACTTAATATTATTAATAGTTCTACTGGAGTTATTATGTAATTATGTTATTTATTACTCTGTTACTATGGAAGCACATTAATTACACAGGCCTGCGAATTTAATTTTTTTTCTCTGCGGCATAGGATTTAACAGGTCTATCAATCTAATTTTGATGTGCCAAATTCAAATATGTTAAGTTTTTTCGTATGACGGAAGTTTTTGTTTTTTGCCATGTTGAAATTAAATATTTATTGCTTTTAGCATTATATGCAATAGCCATAATCCTTTAAAATGCTGGTAAAAGCTACAGAGACTTAGTACAATTTCAATTGAGCAGTTAAAACAGTTTAAAATAAAGAAACTACTAATATACCTTAAGATCTTTATTTTCTCCTCCGTTTAGCAACAAATGAACGGTGAGTTGAATGGCGTTTGTGTTCCTGCCGAGGATTTTTTCTTACCAAACACAAACGATAGTAGGCAATCTTGGAAATATCTCATTGACCCTGGTGTCTTGTTTCCATCTCTATTATGTTTTGATGGTATCTCACATCAAGTTCTTTCCTTAGCGTTCCTAAATTGTGTGGGAAATTTTGAAGATGGGAGCGAGGAAAGTGTACCTTCAAGCTCATATTATATCCTAATGCCCTGAACTATCTCAGCATGGATTTTACAAACTTCACATGTTGATCTTCTTTAACATTTTCCAGAAAATTCTCGATGATGTCCTTGTATGATTCCTAGGCTTGTAGTTTCATGACAGACATGCAGTTTTTAAAAGTAACATCCCTAATAAATTTGCGTATTTGTGGCCATCAAAAAGACTTCCTTCACTTTTTCTTCCGACAGTAACATAATTTGTTAACCAATGTATTGTTAACGATGGATATTTTTGTCCAACAATTCAATAAATTGCTTCATTAATCCTAGTGTAATGTGCAAAAGAAGGTAGCAATAGTTTATTCGCTATTTATTACATGTTCGTCCCTGTCACCGGTTGTTTGTTTTCGGCCAATTAGTAACTTTCTAGTATCTTTCCCTGGCTCTAGAGTTCCATTCGCAAGAAAAACGCGGAAATACCTTGTACCTTAAGATCACAGTACATGTATCACTTGTGTTTATTATATTTTTTCTAGGTTAGTACATATGTTTGTATATGTTTATTTCATGTACACTGACTGAGCTATTGGAACAGAAGCTATGTTATTCTCACTGTGCAGAAGAACGGCCTTTAGAATTATTTTGCTAGAATCAGTAAAATATTCGCCAATCTGCCGATTCATAAACTGTTCCCAGACGACCATTCAAGCCATTATGAAATAGTTTTTTTTTCCCACGAAATCTAAACCAATAAATGGTTGTATGACGAGCTAAGCGGTTGTCTTTTTTAAATCTCGAACCTAAAACTTAACTTTTCTGTTTCCTTTAAGACCCAAATCGAGTACCAAATCGTTTAATTTTGATTAATTGGTAGGACGCGCGGATTGTTCTATTTTTATTCTAGGGATGCATTAAAATCATCTTTTAAGCTGGAGGTGGAAGAAGTGCTGGTACTACTCTCTTGTAATATTTTGGTGGTATGGAATCGTAATATGTGGCCAATGTGCTGGCGGCTTAATGCTTCTTCAGTTTTTCGCCGAAAACTGTATAATGTAACCAGGGGAGGATCAATGGATGAATCTATCCTCAATTAAACACAATGACAAACTAATATGAATAAAATCAGTGATTATATTATAAAATTGCATTATATTTTCGGTTTTACATATTTTAATCAACACGTATATAGCCTACAGCAAACAAGTGGTGACCGCGCACTCTCATTTGTTTGTTTAAAAATAGAATTGTGAAAACCCTGTACATGATACGCGAAAACCAGAAACAATTCCATTATCAGGGTATTTGACTTGACTTAATTCCATTAAAATGTTTCATGCCGCAAAATCTTCGTAGGCCTGTGTTATTTGTGACAAGAGAAAATAAGCATTCAGGAAAATGGCCGTTTGGAAAATTCGATTCTGAAATTTTTATACGGGAAAAAGGTAGTCCCGGAGAATAGGGTTCTGAAAATTGGATTCGGGAAAATGGTGGAAATGAATGAAAGCGAGTATATATCTTATTTTAATTACTAATATTATTAAAATGTATCTTGTTAATTAAGAGTACATTTACCTTCAAAATAAAGTATAGGGCGTTTGCATATTTTAGATATCTTTAGCAATTGTCTGAATAATTTATTAAGTAATTTCGGTAAAATCAACACATTTTTTTGAACTTAACTCCCTGCCTTTTCTCAAGATCGTTTTGATTTAATTGCTACTACATTTTCAGGACACCTTTTACTACTTTAAGATCATGACTAGACCCCAGTAAGTAAAACACATTTAAATATTGCACTCTTATAAATAGGTTTGTTAGACTAATAAATAATTTTTAAAGTTAAAATGACGTCGTAATAGCGTATTCTACATTATTATAGGCATGTTAATAATGACAATTTACCTTTCTTATTTATTAAAGGAGATGAGAAAATTATGCCCCAATTCATGACCAAATTTACTAAAATTATGAGTTCTTATATACAAATTTCTTTGCCGAAAGCTAATTCAGGAATCGGTATTCAGGAAATCTATACTAATTTAAATTAGACCCTAAATTCACTTTACATTGCATTATGTTACACTATATTAGAACATTAATAAGATTCATGATGAAGTTCCATTGAGGTATTATTCAAAATTAAAATATAAAATTATGAAATATTTACCTAAAAGGTCCGACTCCTCAATTTTATTAGCTATTTTAACTGTAGCGCTTTCAGGACTAGTCCCATCATCAGCAGGATTCAAAACTGGTGTTTCACTGAAGATCTGTAACCCCCTCTACCAGATGTTCAGTGAAACACCAGTTTTGAATCCTGCTGATGATGGGACTAGTCCCAAAATCGCTACAGATAAATAACTAATAAGGTTGAGGAGACGGACCTTTTAAGTAAATATTTCATAAATTTATATTTTAACACTACAGTACACTTATTAAATTTTCTAAATGTTGCTATCATGTAAATGATGTTCAAATAATTAGAGATAGGCTTATTTGAAATTAAGGAAGTTTTCTTATTCACTTAAACTAAAGATTTGTATTTTATTCTAATGAACAATAGGCTAGCATATTTATGTATAGTTAAAGTTAAGATTGCAACATGGATAGTATATTAATCATAAGTCGTATTGTATGTATAATGTAACCCTCGTGAAGTGGAAGAGAAGACCTTACGGTCATAACTTCATCTGGTAAAATAAATAAATAAACTGTATGAACCAAGACAAAAGACAATTTTACTTATCGATATATTGTGTTACTATCTTTACGTTTAGCAGATTAAGTTTAAAAAAATTAATTTAAAACATTAAATATATTTACCGTTTTTAAATAATATTTACAATATTAACTTTTTTATATTTTAATGTTTAAAAATTATTTTAAAAAATGAATTTGAAATATGTCATATTTAAAGTGTTTTTATAATTCGATGTAGACTGCGCTAGGATGCAATAAAGTGTAGTAAATATATATCTAGTACTACTTAAAAAAATAATCTCCATTCCCTTTGTATCCTATATGTACATGAGATATTTCATTTATTATTACTCTGTAAAATGCTCTGGATTGCTGTGATTGGTTTCGTCTTTACGTCACACAACTGAGCTTCATGCTTACACTTTAATTTTATTTGCATCTTTTCAAATTATATGCCACATCTGTAAAAATAGAACAATTCTGCTGTATAATAAAGTATTATTAATACTCGATCCTCATTACATGCCATTTTTTTTGTTCTTTTAATATGTAAATAATTTTGCTATATGATAATTAACTTACCACAAGGAACATCGGCTTAGGGCGTATATAAAAAAAATTGCAGACCAATAACCTTTGAATTCAAAATGAATACTACTGTGGACTCTTATATCCATAAACATACAAAAAGTTGCCACAATTCTACTGCACAAATGAAAAAGATTAGCAATATTTAGTACCTGGTTGGAAGGATTTGGTCCTTAAACAATGGTAACAATTATAATATTACTGTGTTCAAAATTCACTCTAAGAATCAAATTAAGTAATTTTACTATTATAAAATAACACTTATATAAGTTCTGTTACGTTTTATAATAACTGTTTTAAAAGAACGAAACTTGACATGGAGAAAATAACTTTAATGGCTGAGGGACCCAATCTGATGATCACTTCATTATACTGACATTATGATCGTTTACTTATATTATGGACACGTGTGAGGCCAGTGGGCAGATGGTTGGCCACCAACGTACTCGATGCCACGCCATGGTGTTATTAATCGACATGAACTAAACTACTCGTGGGGCGAGAGCATGTAAAAGTATCTACAAATAAGACAATTTAAACAAGGTTAAAAATAAAGAAAGAATATAAACAAAAAAAATTCTTAGATGTTCTGTAATTATTTGTATTAATAACTAAATTATTTTGTACGGTAGAAGAACCACAGAATGAAGAACAATTGGGAGATACATTCAAACTTTGTTGGATTTTTAAAAAATCCAATGATGGTAGGAAAGGAAGTATTCATAAATCAAGAATATGAAGATTTTCTGTAGCCATTGCTCGTTAACTTAATATCTTCTCAATTATGACTTTATTTTTTAAGACCACGTGTTCTAATCCCAGAGCTTTGACAAGAATCGATTATTGAAATATTGTAGGCGAATTTACATTGTAATTTGTAACTTTTTTTTTTTTTTTGGTTTCGTCTCAAATTGTGGAAGCAATGAATGATGCTTGCTTTTATTTCTAATTTACTTAATTTTAAAAATATTTATAGTCGGGTTTCATTTTTTAATTTTTGTTTTTGTTTTTATTTCATTGACTGTAGTCATGTACGCACATAAACATATTTCAAACACGGTTATACGATGTACCGTACCATGTTACCATATTATCCTTTATGCATATTATTTGTTTTTTGCTTTAGATGTTATAAATATTGTAACTTGACATTTCGAACAAAATATAAAGAGAAATTTTAAGCTCCAAAACTGAAATATGTGATATATCCAGGCTGGATACACATTACCTAAATCTTCAGGAGTTACAAAAATGGAAATGTAATTGAAGATGGTACGGATTTATAGAAGATGAAAGAATATAATATCCAGACAGATCACTGTAGATTCATTTTGAGAACAGACAAAGACGAATAACGTCAAGAGGCAGAACGAGGAGAAGAATTGATGAACACTTTTAGACTTGGACATGGGAATTTGCTGCCTAAGCTATGTATACAAAACTAAGAAATGAAAAATACATTATAAATTTAATTGAGGTTATATTTTAAAATGTGGTGCAAGTCGCTTTCTTCTACTCTCAAATTAATTGAGAAAACATTCCATTTAATATTTTATCTTGAAGTAACTCAATTTGTCCAGTAGAAATGAGTGTAAAAGGAATTCGTAGCATGAAAAAAATATATAATTTTATTCTGTCTTCACGGAGAAATTAATTTTTCAATTATGTTGACGTGGATCCTTCCAAGAATTTGCTGATGGTACTGATGGCAGTCTTTTGAATGTTCTAGAGAAAGTTATAAACGCAATAAATGATTTCTCGCGCAGTTGTGCAATTCTTCGGTGCGTAATTGAAGACGTAATTATTACATCAATCTGAGAAGAAAAGGGATGAAACTGATTTCGCCTACTTTGGGGCCATTTGATTCATTTCAAGAACAAACTAAAATCAAAGAAATATATTATCCAGCCTTATTCTTTATATTCTTCTTCTTCCTCGGCTTTCCCCTACTTATAGGTTTGCCGTCTTCAGTTTCCATTTATCTCTATCATTCCAATCCCCCTCTTCCAAATTCCTATCCTCCATTATTGTTCTGACGTAGGTTTTCCATTTCCATCTTGGTCTACCACGTTTATTTCTTCCAGGGGGTGACCACTGGTATATATTTTTTGGCCATCTTTCATTTTCCACTCTTTGTACATGGCCATACCATTTAAGCGTTTGATTTTCAATCCTCTTAACAACAGATGTGGTGACCTTCATTTCTCTCCAAAGGAATTCATTTCTTATTTTATCCTGTCTTGTTTTTTGGAGGCTTCTTCTAAAATAATAGAATTCAACTGTTCTAATTTTATTATTTTGTAATTCCGTCAAAGACCAAGTTTCGCTTCCATATGACAAAATATTCTGTATTATGCTCTTATAAATTTTCATTTTAGTTTCCTTTGTAATATTTTTGTTCCAAATTACTCCATGTAATGTCTTAGTTGCATTTTTTGCCATTGCAATTTTAGCCTGTACATCTCTCTCACAGGTACTGAAACTTGTAATTATTGACCCAAGATATTTAAAAAATTCACACTTTTTTATTTTCCCTGTTTCAAGTATGAGGTCATCCACATCCTTTCCCCAAACACATATATTCTGTTTTCTGTAAATTTATATTCAGTCCCCATTTTTTATATTCTTCCATTAATTTATTTATCATATATTTCATATCATCTTCATCCCCTGCAAAAATTATTTGATCATCTGCAAACAACAATGAATGCAGTACTTTCCTCCTATAGGAATACCCATTTCAGAACATTTTTTATACCACAAGTTAAGAGCCTGGTCTAAATAAATGTTAAAAAGGATTGGTGACAAACTGCATCCCTGCTTAAGGCCTTTATTCACTGTGAATTCCTCTGTTAAATTATTCTGTATTTTTACTTTAGCTTTTGTATTACTATAGATCCTCCTAACAATATTAATCCATTTATCACAGATATTCATATTTCTCATTGCCATCCATAACAATTGTCGAGGTACACTATCATATGCCATCTCTAAATCAATAAAGGTCATATGTAGTTCTTTATTTTTTTTTTGCTAGGATTTTCTCTTGTAATTGTCTAATACAGAAAATATTATCAATACATGATCTTCCACTCCGGAATCCACATTGTTCTTCTCTTAAGTTATCTTTTATCTCCTTAAGTTTAAAATTTATAATTTTACTAAAAAATCCTAGCTGGTTGAAGGTATAACGCTTATACCTCTGTAATTGGAACACAGTTTTTTATCACCTTTTTTTATAAATAGGAGTAATGTACGATAAATTACAGTATTCTGGGATATCGTCTCTAATTTCAATTTTATTAAAAAGTTTTGTTAAAAATATTACTAAAATATCTCCCCCATATTTTAGGAGTTCCGTCTGAATATTTCCAGGTCCTGGTGCTCTCCCATTTTTTGCCTCTTTCAAAGCTCTTTTAACTTCATCTTCTGTTAACTCTGGAGTGTCAAATTTATATTCTACATCCGTATCTTGAAGTTGAAACTCCTTTCTATTTTCTTGAAGTAAACCTTTATAATGTTGCATCCATTCTGATGGTCTTATCAACTAAATATTTATCTTCTTTCTTTCTGATTTCCTGATATTTTGTAATGTTTTCCAAGCTTCTTTGGATCTAGCATATCCAATCGAATGATCTATATTCGAGCATATATTATCCCAGTACTCATTTTTTGTTCTTCTCACTTCCGCCTTTGCTTTATGTTTTAAAGTGATATATTCATTTCGAGATATTGTTGAGTGATCTAATAACACATTTCATCAGTGCTTTCTTTTTTTCCTCTACTAATTTTTTAATATCTTCATTAAACGATTCATTATTTCTTTTTACTTCTAGATTTTCTGTCCCAAGTGCTTCTAAAGCTGCTGAATGTATACTTTCCTTTAGTTGATCATACATTTCCACTGCAGATTTATTTAAATTTAAATTAAGTTTTTGTTTTAATCTTGATTGAAAAAGATTTTTTATACTCTCATCATAGAGTAAACTTACTTTATATCTTTGTTCATTCAAAGGGGTTGTATTTATTCTGTCTTCCGTTACTTCAATATTTTGTTTTTTCCTACTTGTTATTATGAATTTTCCCAAAAGCATATAAAGATCACTTCCGCAATCTGGTTTTCTATACACTCTAACATCTTTCACTATCATATCACGTTTTTGTTTCACAATTATATAATCTATTATTGATTTGAGACTTTTTGTTGGCTGTTCTCCTTATTCTTTATATTAAAAGTAAAAAAAAATATATGTACCTGAGATCTCAGGTAGAGTGTTTCGTAACGCATTTTAAAAGTATTGATTCCTTAAATTGTCGAAATATTAGATAATCAATGTGGATATGGGTCTAGGCTCTCAATGGGTCCATGCCATCCCACAGCGCAGAGTAGGAGGAGAACGACCGGAGACAACGGTGAAGGCGGCAAGAAGATAAAACAAGTTAATTTACCAGCTAAAAAGAAAAAAAATTGCGAAACGTGGTTGAAGAACAAATGTAAGTAGGTCTAATTCACGCATGGCAGGAAAGTGAAATAAATAAGGAATGTTGACTGTCGGTGCCTGGAATGTGGAATGTTTAATATACAAATTTTCAAACGAAATTTGATTTTCTGAAATGAAAATAATTATATTGACAATTTTGATGTAATGGCCTTTTCGGAAACTTGGTTAAAAACAAATAATCATGTAAGTATGTGCAATGTGAATCGGTTATTGAAGGAAGTTAAACTAGTAGTAAAAGGAGGTGTTGCCTTTCTGTATAAAGAGAATCTTGACTCTTACATTGAAGAAGCAATTCTCCCTTTAAATGATTTATTTGTGTATATTTCCAAAAAGGAGGATCAGGTGTGTGTTTATCGGTTTACCCACAGCGGATAAATTATAGATATGCCAATTCAAAATTGTCCGAATAGTTAGCACAACCAAAAATAGATATTCGGAAGTTGCAATAATAATTTTAGGATACATTAACCATAGGATTGAGGGGGGGGATAAATATTACTATAATAACCGATGGTATTAAAACAAATATTTGCTTAAAAGAACACGTTTTATTGGAGAACCGAACTAAAAAGTGAAAAAATAGTTTTAATTTCCAACATGTTTGGGATAAAATTAAAGTGGTCAACAAAAAATCATCTCCAACACATCTAGAATAAAACTAGAGTTATCTAAAAAAAATAATTTTACCATCAAAAGCGTGGGGTGCTGTATATAAATTAATATGTCTAATGATAAACAGATATTGGTAAAAGTAAAGCCTCTAAGAAGAAAAGGTAAAAACCTTAAATGCACGGAACGCTTTTGATGGTAACATTATTTTTTTGTAGATAACTCTAAGTTTTATTCTAGATGTGTTGGAGATTATTTTTTTGTTGACCACTTTAATTTTATCCCAAGCATGTTGTGAATTAAAATAATTTTTCATTTTTTAGTTCGGTTTTCTAATAAAGCGTGTTCTTTTAGTTTTTTAAACTATTATTAATTTTTTTATTTTTTAGTTTGGTTTTCTAATAAAGCGTGTTGTTTTAGTTTTTTAAACTATTATTTATTTTGTTAAATTTTTAGTTTAATTGATTGTCATAGACCGGAATCCCATTAAAATGTAATTGTTTAATACTCTTATAAAAAAATCCTCCCGGCCGGATTTGAAATTATATACCACTATAGTCCACCGCTCTACTAACTGAGCTCTTACGATTGACTGAAAAGTCGATAAGTCTGCAACCTATTATACCTGTTTTTATTTTTTTTATTTTCTGATGATTCTGGCCAGGATTTTAGAAAAAAATAAAATTATTGTATTGTCATGGCTTCTTTACAAGTATACAATATTTCAAGTCGATCCAATGTTTTTATGGGCGAAAATCATGTTCAAAGACTCCGTTAGATAGATACAGATCCGTTACATATAGACAGATACAGGTAAAGCTAATATAAAGCGTGTAAAAAGGAAGAGAATGTAGGAAAGATAAAGGCAACATTATAAATAGAGAAGGAAATCATTTGTTAGCCTTTACGATGCGTTTGAACTTTATTTTTGAATGGTAAATAAGGGAAGATGAAAATGGAGAATTGACATTGTTATGGCCCTACATTTATGGGCTTTTAAAAGACAAGTTATTAGTATTATTTGACCATTAATGTATATTGCAATAACCATTAAATTAATAGATGTAAAACGGGATTTATTATATTTAAATTATTGTACTATGATCTTTGTTCTTCTTCTTAAACTTAACTTGTAGGATTTCCATTGATCTTTAATTAATATAATTAATATGGCCTCCTTAGTATATTTATTTAATGAAAATGCAATACATATGCGGCTACAAACCCAAATTTCAACGTACTATTTGAATGGTGGATATTCTCAGGGGTTGTACCATAAGAAAAAGCGACTAACGTAGTCAAACATTCGCGGACATTAAATATAACGATCTCGTGGTTGTCAGACCGGATGATCTCGTCGGGGGCTATGTAACTCAGCGCAGTGAAATGTCTCTACGTAGATGTCACCTGCGATATATAAGTCTGCATATAGCTAATACCCGCCTAAATAAATGAAAATTAATGTGCTTTTATGTTTAGATGAATAAGTAAAAGGAAAAATAATTTTAAATTTATATTTTTTAGATACCACGTGCTAATTTCCCGGCGTTGCACGGGAATCTACTCATCCCGATCTTCTAGGCACAAATGAGTTGAAAGAAAAAAAAATAATGACTTTTATGATTAGTTCAATAAGTAAAATGAAAATTATAAATGTATATCGTAATTATTTTAAGATTCCCTGTGCTGATTATCCGGTGTTGCCGAGGAATCTACTTATCTCGATCTTCTTGGCATAAAGGAGCTAAAAGACAAAATTCGTTATTGTGAGTTATCCGTAAAAGAATACCCGCCATGTGCTGCTATGTTTGTCTACGTATTTGTCTCGATCTTCTTGGCATCAATGAAAGACAAAAATGGTTATTGTGAGTTATCCGTAAAAGAATACCCGCCATGTGCTGCTATGTTTGTCTACGTATTTGTATCGATATTCTTGGCATCAATGAAAGACAAAAATGGTTATTGTGAGTTATCCGTAAAAGAATACCCGCCATGTGCTGCTATGTTTGTCTACGTATTTGTATCGATCTTCTTGGCATCAATGAAAGACAAAAATGGTTATTGTGAGTTATCCGTAAAAGAATACCCGCCATGTGCTGCTATGTTTGTCTACGTATTTGTATCGATCTTCTTGGCATCAATGAAAGACAAAATGGTTATTGTGAGTTATCCGTAAAAGAATACCCGCCATGTGCTGCTATGTTTGTCTACGTATTTGTATCGATCTTCTTGGCATCAATGAAAGACAAAAATGGTTATTGTGAGTTATCCGTAAAAGAATACCCGCCATGTGCTGCTATGTTTGTCTACGTATTTGTCTCGATCTTCTTGGCATCAATGAAAGACAAAAATGGTTATTGTGAGTTATCCTTAAGATACGT
This sequence comes from Diploptera punctata, assembly GCA_030220185.1. Lineage (NCBI taxonomy): Eukaryota > Metazoa > Arthropoda > Insecta > Blattodea > Blaberidae > Diploptera > Diploptera punctata. The sequence goes on from JASPKZ010001192.1 coordinate 703,650, forward strand.
TTTTGTAGAGCTTTTGTGAGATATTCAATTCTGCGTACATTAATTTTGTGTATTTGTAATGGTTTAGGTAACGTAAGCCATTTAAGCGTCCAAAAAGCTACTTTTTTCTCGTTTTCCACTACAAAGGGCTGTTTGTAAGAAGGGTGTAGGAGTCGAGTATCCCAACTCTCTTATAGCCTATGTTCATCTCGGGAATCTCCTGGACATTTTGCAAAAAGTAACATCACAATCGGATCAACGGTATGGCCGCGCATAAAGTACAAACAAACAAACAAACAAACAATTAGATTAACTTAAAATAGTATTAGTTTTAATATTTGGTCAACAAATAAACCCGGCTTCTAACATATCCAGCCAATGAGGCTTATTAAAGAAACATTCAGCTATTATTCTTTGCGCACGCTCATTTTTGTAAGTTCTGTACAAGCATTATACTTTGATTATTTTTGTTTACAGTTATCTTCTTTTGACTTGATTCTTTTGATTATAGTTTCATTATTGAAATGTTTCATTTATTCCTGTGCGTTACAATGACCTTGTTGTTATTATCCTAATGTCGATTTGCCTAAACCGTAACTTGGCTGAATGCTAACCCGTCTCATTTATACCTTTAGACCGCTAAATGTAGCCGGCTACCATTTGATAGGAGACGGGTCTTAACAGACATTTATTAACAGAAATGGGAAGGACGTGGTCAATTCGTATATAATATACACAAACACATGATTCTAGTATTAAATAATTTCGGTACAGTTGACAGAATTGAATCTAATCATTTTCCAATGATATCCATTTTAAATATAAAATATTTGAGAGAGTCGGTTATTGATGAGGCTGGAACAACATTATGTATCAGATGGTTGAGAATTTAAGTCGTCTGCAAAGTGGAGGTTCGATAATTTTCTAGTGTCTAATACTTATTCCATATACTTCTCTCACCCTGCTCAATATTTCCTCCATTTGGGCTATGAATATTTCGGGGATATTGGGTCCCCCTACCTTACTCCTTTTTGTAGGGAGATTTCCTCCCCTACTATATCCATTTTAACTCTAGCTTTGCTATTTATGTATAATTTTCCTAGAAGTCGGATGCATTTCTTTTACATCCCCTGACATTCTAATGCTATATATAAGGACATTTAATTAATTTCAACATCACATAAAATTCGAACACTTCTTTTTTCCAGGTTCGTTCCTTACACTGACGACATTCTCAGTGATCATTGATGTGGATATAGGACAAATAGGTCTAGCCGCTTTATATATAAGATTTTTAGTGTATAACACATGTATTACAGGGACGTTTGGCATCCAAAATTATGTCAAATGTTTAACTAAACATTTATATAATGGCGATTATTCCTGAAAAATTAAATAGGAGTAAATCGCGATCTCTTGTTTTAAAGAGGCTAAAAATACGAATATCTGAGAATCAAGCGCCTTGAAAAATATATGCCCCTAAGAGAAAGAAACACAAAACTATAAAACGATGACCTACATGGTATTTACGGGGTAACAGATCTAATATTAACAGTTAAGTATCGTAGATGGCGGCAAACAGGACAAATGGCAGGAATAGAAATTAAGGTGTGACATGAAAACTGTTGTAGAGGAACAAGAGGGAAAGCGCCCAGTAGGTAGACCAAGAATCAGATAATAGAATAATATTACGTATGATTTGATGTATTTGAATTATACATGGAATGGCTATAAAATTGACTCCAGATAAGGATGTGTGGAGAGCTTATTTCTATGTGACCACGAGTCTCCAGATTAAATAGAGCCACTGGGTCAGTTGTGTAAATATTTAAATAATGAATGCTTGAAATGACACCTACATCCTCGTAGACATATACTTAAATATTCTAGAAGACAATTGATTTACGTGTTCCTATCTGTTTTCTAAGGAATTTGCCGTATTGAATATTTCGTCTGAATACTCATGATAAAACCATTTCCGAGAATGTTCGCTTTATAAAGTTCTTTTTAATTTTTGTTTTAATATATTTTCGCATAGTACTCTACACATTATTTTCATTTTTTTGTTGCCTTCCACATTGCTTTTGTAGTGTTAGCGATAATAATATTACATCCTTTTGTCTATATGGTTGCAAAACATGCTCTCTTACTTCAAGAAAGGAGAAAAATGACAAGTGTTTGAGAATAATGCTCATAACAAAATTCTTGGACCAAATGGAGAAGTACAGACGGATGGGTATAGGAATCTAGATGCCAGTGAGCTACGTGATCTTTATGGGAAGACGTACTTAATAAGAAGTGGTAAGTCCACTGCACTGCGATGGGCAGGACAGATGACTTGAATGTGAAATATAAGGTTATGGAAACTTCTCGTCAAGAAATCATTTGAAAAACAGTAGATAGGTCAAAATTAATTGGGGAATAATATTAATCAAATTTAAAGGGGTGAATTATACAGAAAATTAATGAAAAATATTAACTGCGGATAGGGATGCACGTGTTGAATCTCCGGGTTGATAATTCGATTTGATTCTTCATATCATTTTTTATAGCTGCCATGGAAACTTAATATTTTATTTTTAAACCTTAACTCTCCACCAGGCTAAATAAATCTATTCTATTCTATACCGCAAAAAATTTTTGTACATTCACATAATTTATTTTCCCCTAACGAGTTACTCTTGATCCACCTTGAAAACAATAATTTTGTATTTTTTTGCGGTAAAAGTGTCAAAGATAGAACATATACAGTATAATGTAATAATATTCCTGTTAGAGTCGGCAGCTCGGAACCCTGTCATATAAAGAGCCCCCACACCACGACATCTGAGAATGTAATTGATTAAGAGCACGAAACTTATTTCCCTCAAGAAAATGACATGAAATGTCTTGCCTACCGGAAGGGTTGGGCGTAAATCGGTTTCTGCAAGCATTTCACTTCAACTTGTTTGACAGCTTCGGGAATTGACATTGATGTCTTCCATATTTTTGCTCTCTTCAGTTGTTAAATAAATATGGAAATCTGCGCTTTCCTTTTTTTAATTTTTATTTTTATACATGTAATCTATATGATATTAAAATTAAAAAATCAATTTTTTTAAAATATATTTTATTTCACATATTTAACCTTAAAAATGTAAAATAATACAATATTAAATGTAACAACTATCAACGTATCTCAAATGTAAATTTTTAAAAACTATTTCAAGCTGGAAAATACATGTTATTAAAATAAAGATAAGTATTAAACTCAAAATGTATATCGAGCAAAAAATTATAGGAAATATAGATCTATGATGAAAGTTAAACATTAAATTGTACCGTTGGTAGGTGCCGTCGTCCTCAACTTTGTTAAAATATTGCATATAAAATTAAGTGGAGCGCTTTCGGAAGTTATCTTCCATCTTCTGCAGGTTGAGCTTCTGCTACTCGTTCTCGTTGTGTACGGTGATGTAAACAAGTTGGAGTAGCAGAAGCTCAACCTGCAGAAGATGGAAGATAACTTCCGAAAGCGCTCCAGTTAATTTTATATACCATATTTCAACAAAGTTGAGGACGACGGCACCTACCAACAGGTACAATTTAGTTTTTAACTTTCATCATATGACTTCACCTCAACGAAATTTGATATGAATTTTACTAGTATTGATTGATCTATAATATTAAAAAATTGAGTTACGTGAGTGTACGTTTATGTAGAATAGATTAATTTGTGGAAAGCAATTAAATAAAAATAAAAAATGGTAACATTGACATAAAATATCAAAGTAATTTTACATAACTTGAAGTGAACAAGAAATCGTTGACATGTTAGAATAACAAACTCCGTTTTTATGTTTAGCTCTATAAGAAACAATGGATTACCTGTATTAATGTAACAACTCCCTCTGTGTGAGATGCCACAATACTTTTACTGTGCACTCAGAGACATTTATCCTTCATCTCCTTTCACATTGAACGATTTTGGAGGTACGGAAAAAAATCACATGTTCACACACATTTTGTAATATTTGTCTGGTAAACTGTTTACTGCATTACTTTGCTGACTGAGAAGATTAAAGCAAATGAAGCCGAAACATTTGTTTTCATCGTTCCTCAGGTATTCGATCAAACAGCATGTAAAATAAACTAAAAAGTTTATTTCAAGGTAAAATGCACGATTTATAATTTCATGATAACAATTAAAATGCTTACTATAACGTTAAGGTAAAAATATATACAAACTTAAATAAAAATTACAATATCAAATGGATTGCACTTTGTGTGCAATGTTTCATTGACTAATAAAATATAAAATGCATTAACTGCAGCCGTGTATAAAAATAGTGGCACTATATTTTAAATATCACAGACATCTTATATACATATTGATTGGCCCTCAATAATCTAATTCTACGTTATTTTTAAAACAGGAATACCTTATACTGTACAGTGCGTCCAATGGAATGGTAATTTGGCACTTTTTTCCCCATGATTTTTTCTTTTCTAAAACTATCTAAAACAGCTAAAATTTATAAATAACACATCTGATGGCCTCATCTTTAGGTTATTGATTTAAAAAAGAGTATATAGGCTTAGTTAATTGGGTAATAGATTTATTTTATTTTGACACGAGCTCACCACTTCCGACGGCACTTAAAATGGTAAAAAATAAGTTTAAGCTAATTTGACACAAAGTTAATATTTTTATTTATATACCTGTAAAATAACAGCATGAACAATAATATCAGGAGAAAAGTAGACCAATAATAATAAAAATAAATAATAGTTTAAAAAACTAAAACAACACACTTTATTAGAAAACCGAACTAAAAAATGAAAAATATCTTTAATTTCCAACACGCTTGGGTAATTTTACCATCTAAAGCGTGAGGAGCTTTTTATGGTTTATACGTCTTCTTCTTAGAGACTTTACGTTTATCAATATCTGTTTATTATCAAATGTATTAAATGATATAGAGCACCACACGCTTTTGATGATAATTTTTTTTTTCGTAGATACCTCTAGTTTTATTCCAGAGGTGTTGGAGATGATTTTTTTTTGTTGACCACTTTAATTGTATCCCAAGCGTGTTGGAAATCAAAGTTATTTTTCATTTTTAGTTCGGTTTTCTAAAAAACCGTGTTGTTTTAGTTTTTTAAACTATTATTTATTTTTCGTGTTTTAGTTTGTTTTTCTAAAAATGTAAATATCTTTGAATTTGATATTATTGTAGTATGAGGTAAAAGTAATAGTCTTCTAAAAAAATCCTCCGGGCTGGATTTGAACCAGCAACCTATGGATTACAGAAATTATATACCACTACAGTCCACCACTCTACCAACTGAGCTACCACAACGATAGACTAAAAAGTCGATACGTCCGCAACCTATTATACCGGTCTTTATTTATTTGATATCCTCATGATCCTGGTCAGGATCTTAGAAAGAAATTATGGAATTATTGTATTGTTATTGGGCCTTTACAAGTATACGAATTTTCAAGTCTCTCCCATGTTTTAAGTGGGTGAAAATTGTGTTGAAGGATTCCGTTACATAGATAGATACAGGTCAGGTTAATATAAAGCGTGTAAAATTTTAATTAAATTTATGCACTAAAATATGCCAATAAAAAAGTATATTAAAATATTTAGAAAGGCCTTAAAACTAAATGTAAGTAATGTCACACATACGATATTCTCAAAAATTTCTTTGTCGTTTATTGTGTGGTAATTGACGACTACAATATGGCACGGAAAAAACGCTGTGCTTTCATCATATAATATGAAAGATCGCATGCTCTTCTTCATTCCATTAACAGAATTTGTATGTTAATTTTTTTGCCGTACATCCAAATACCGTTAAGTGCGGAAGGAATAGAATATCACCGTTTCCTTCTATTACTAGAATCGGTCAATTCTGATCCGCGTATTTCTTCACCTCCTCCCAAAGGTGTCATTACCTTGTTGTAGTGGTGAGGCTTGTGTGATCATGTGATGTTTTGAACTATCCGGGCGGCGGGCCGCTGTTGCTAATGACCTTGTCGGGCAAGCCAAGAGTGATGATCCAGGGAAAAAGAGATATCTTGGTCCTCCAGGTTGGGAGTTGAATACAAAGGCTGACAACCTTGTATCTGTAAAGCAAATGTTCTTGTTAAGAAGACCTATGAACCTAGCAGGACTGGTATATCGAGAAGACGACCTGGCAAAAGAAAACTGATTGAGGTCTGGCGCGTGACTCTATGGAATATTTAAAGTTCGATCAGACCTGGAGCGTTAAATATTTTGATAGCTGAGCTAAAGAAGTGCAGGACGTCTGACGCAAGCCTTATAGGGATGGACAAAGAATACCGTCCTTTATTGAAATTCCTACGTTTAATGAACTTGTGTTGAAAAAATAATAACAATATAAACAAATAAAAGTAACAAATGTGAGATCGACATCATCTGCTTAATATAAGCATATGGCACCATGATGAGAATTCGTTACATTAGCATGAATAGTTTACCAACCCCTGTTTCCAATCAAGGCATTCTTACACTAGGTGCAGGGCACATGTTATTGTAGTGTTGAAATATTTTACAGTTACATATATATTTAGTTTAACGTTTTTTGAGATAATCGAGATGAAAAAATGCCCTTTACCAATTTTAGCGTTCATTTCACTCATTAATGTGATTGTCATGTTAAAGTATTTTTTGGTAAGTTCTGTCCAAAAGTTCATAGAAAGATGAAAGGCAATTTATTTACATATAATCTTCTATTCATTTGAAAGGATTTAACTTTTTCTTTTACTTAAAAAAATTAAATTCAAAATTTTTACTAAACTGTTGACCATTTTCAGGAAATTTTGTTGTACAAATTAATGATAGTCTACTGCTGAGGTCTCAGGGCAATGCCGGTGCCTCATACGCAGTGGGGCTGTGTTCGATCCCCGATAGGTAGACGGTTCATCGGTGAAGATTTTGTTCGGGATTTTTCCTCATCTGTAAAACAAATGTCGGGAAATTATAAGGCCAAAATAGTCCCCGAACAATATCCGGCTATCACAATCATTCATATCGTATTCGCCTTGTTTACTATGAATGAAAGAGAGAATGGTGCGTTTTGTCTTAAATGTTCGTGTTGTCTCGGAACTGGTCTTGGCATTGAGCTGATCACTCATGGAGGGAGAACGTCCATTTCTATGTGTGGTCAAATATGATGTGTGTGATCAAGAGTTAAAATTCTTTCCCAATATGTCGTTTCCCTCTAAGACACGGATGACGTGGGTCATGTACATCTACCCACAAGGGAGAGGTTAAACTAAGGTACAAAAACGGAAGACGTTATACTGCCAAAATATACTTTCATAATTCAACATTAGATTGTTAATAAAATTGTAAGGTGCTGTTAAAAATTGTTTGTGATTCGATTATTAATTAGCGAGGAGGATTCTATTAAACCGGCAGGAAAACGTTATAAATAACAAGATTGGGATAAATTCATTGCATTCGATATGGCGGAGGAGAAAATCGTGTTTTTGTGAATTTAAAGAGTAAAGTGTCGATTTACCAGCAACAGATGCATCGATTGTGATTTACATGCCACAAAATTAATTGAAATGGTCGTGTGTAAATGAAGTTTAGCTTTGAATTGAATTCACTGGTAGATTCTACTATCTGCATTCCAAGTTTCACGCCGCGCCTCATTCCATGTTACATACCATACGATATTTAGGATGCAATTAATACACAGTATGAGTGATAGCTTTAGCTTACCAGAAGATAGTGGTAATAGTATATTACAACACGAGGTTGGGAAGAGGTATTTACAGAATCGAGGAAAACGTTTAAAAACCGAGATTCTGTAAAACACTTCACAAACGTGCGTTGTACATTATTTTTTGCGCGATGGTGTTTTCAAAACAACAAACAATACTAAAATAATAACATCTTTGTTGGAAATATTTGTGTTCGTTATTAACAATTGACTGACGTTAGCAGTCAGCCTAATCTATACATGCTAAATGCCGAAAATAATGTTGAGATTACAGCAGGCCTTGATATCAATCTCGCATAAATGGCTGCTAGTATGAATGATTGTAATCAAATCGACGAAATTGAAGAAGCGTGGGAAGTTGGGTGTGCTTTCTTTAGTGCCTGAGAAATCCAAATTAAGGTATGAAAAACATACATTTCATTCAAAAAGTGGCTGGAGAAGAATTGTAGTGTAAGTGAAAAAATTATGGTTGCTTATTTCGTGCTTCTTAGGAGTGAAACATTAAAGTCTCCAGCGAGTTTGTGGTCAGAATATTCAATGCTGATGACGATGATAAATTTAAAAGAAGGTATCTATATTGCAGATTTTGTTACACTGGTTAGCTTCCTCAAAAATAAGAATATTGGACGTAAAGCTAAAAAGTGTAAAAGTTTTCAGTAGAACTTTGTTAAGTCAACTTTCAATATTGTTTCAAATAAAGTTCAGTTCACTTAAAATGCTGTGATTTATTTCATATAATGCATATTAACGCTACCTTTTGGATATATTTTTGTATATACATACAGGGCAGTGGTTTTACTTCCCGCACGTGGGTTGTAAAATGTAGGAACTTGAACTTTCAATCATGGTCGCCATTGCTGGTAAGTACGGCAAAACGCACTAACGCGCAAAAAGGTATGTTTCATATTATAATCAGGTTCACTACACCTAACTCATGCTTAATGCTAAGAGTTTCGGTGAAGTTCTGAAGTCTTTTCTTACTTAACCTAGTCCTCTTATATCTTAATAGGCGTTGAGATTTTATAGAGAGACTTCCATTCCTTTGTACTGAAGGACATATTCTCCTTTTCCCATGTAAAAAAAGTAAAGTGATCCCACGACGGTAGTAAGGAGGCCCTTGAGGTAGTAAGAGGTTAATGGTAACATCTTTTTGGACAATCGGCGTGAGATGTCAGTCCTGCATGACGACCGTATTTGATCATATGACTGGTACTCATTTAGTTAGAGGCTGAATCCATCCCAAGGTCACATGCCGCCAGAATATTTAGCTTGGTTTAAAAAATCAAATCGTGAATTCAACTTATTGAGGAATTATTTTATTTACGAACGTTTTTATATTTATACAGTGTGTATGATGAAGAGCAGGAAAAATGTTAGTTTTGAATTAAACTATTTTATACGAGTATTATCAATTACCAAATGTGCTGATGACCAGGTACTAATAATTGGTCTTGATATTCTAGAAGCTATGTTCCTTTCCTCTCAATCCGTGGGTTTGTTGGTTTAAACCCGACAGAGTTCGATGGAATATTTTAATAATAATAATAATAATAATAATAATAATAATAATAATAATAATAATAATACTAATAAAACTAATAATAATAATAATACTAATAATAATAATAATAATAAGATCTTTATTTTAGCTGGAGAATTAAGGCCTAAAGGCCTTGTCTACCACTCAACCAGGTTTATTACAAAAAATAGTCTTACATCTGAATCACAATAAACATAAACGATTACCATTACATGTTATGTGTACAATACAATTATTATTTATAATGTATTTTGATTTACTCTAAATTTAACGAATTAAATATACTATGTACAAGATATGAAAAACGAGAAAAATTATTAATGACATATAATAAATTTAAATAAATAGAGAAAGTCAATTATTTGACAACAGGTAACTGCATAAGCGTGACTTAAAAGTGCCCAAGTGTGTGGCAACTCCTGATATCTTGAAAAAGGGAAATTCCACGAGAATGGGGCCCGAGTCTGAAGATTTTCAGGTTTGTGAAAGAACTTCAAGCCTAGATTAGAACGTCGGAATAAAATATACTTGATATTTACTATCCAAGTAATATTTTCATTGCATACTAGGTGTTTATATGGTCGCTCGCAGGCATCTGCAGGGAAATAAGCTAACTAATTTAGCTTGGTTTTGTAACTTCGGCAACGGAGTACCGTTGTCCCACTTGCGAATGTATGGCTATAGACATATAGACAGGTCCTGACATCTGGATCAGATAATATTTTACAAAAAGCATTTTACAGTTTAGGTCATATGATAAAGATAATTTAGAAGCTTCAACTTACAGACGTAAGACGCTAGCGTTCTATGGGAAACGTTACAATAATATAGAACAGGGACAGCGTCATGTATACAATTACTTGGGATATCAAATAAGCTATAATTTCTGGTTTGAATTCTAAAAAATCAGCTTTTCAAAATATGTGTGCGAAAATCTTAAGAACTTTAAAAGGCGAAACTCGTTGCGAGACGTATTAAAATATCACAAAGCAATGGCAGTACAGAAGTGAAACTATGTTTTTAACTTAAATAACCACCTATGAATACAAAGGCCCCAATAAAATTAATTATATTCTCCTTGAGAAGAAGTAAACTAAGCTCTAGAATGCGACTACCAAACAACCGGTTTTCGAACTCAAAACACAGGCAACGAGAGACCTCTTAATCTCCGCTTAAATAGCGGTCCCTGATCAGAAAGGATACCATCACATCGCCGGCAGTATAACCTAACGTAAGGATTAAATATACTTAAAAAAGAAAAGATCGGGATGTATCCGTGTCGCGGACGCGGACTTGGCCGTGTGTTTTACGTGAATACGTGTACGTAACTGGTAATATTTTCCAGTGATTTCCTACACGTACCGCACAGTTTATAATCGGCCACTGCCTCTTCTGGGAAAGTAATATTAAGCAGCGGTAAGTGTTTTTCCTTTGGTGACTTCAATGAGCTCAGAAATCATACACACTCACACACATCACAAATGGACTGTTGACAAACGTAGTAGTCAAATGCGCACTACCTGCGAAACGTGTCTTCATAATCGGCGATCGCACACAATCGATGCCTATACAGTCCAACGTTGATATAGAAGCAATCTACTTGCATTGGCTCGGCCGCCCCAGCTGTAGGTATACTGGCGCCGTCGTTGATCCGCTCGGACGCCTTCGTTCTTTTACGTTTTCGGCACCGCTTCACTCTGTCATATGGTGTTTTACGGGTACCATTGGATTGCTCTTGAGAAGCCCTTTCCAACCGTACAGGTATACGATCTCTATATTTTGATTTGGCTCTTTGACGAGTACAAATATTTATCTTATTTTTTTACCTTAACACCATATAAATACACTATAACTATTTCACACTAATGTTTTATATACGTAATCGATGTATCTTGACGAGAACTGACGATTGAAACTCAAACAAACGTCGTAACTTCTCCTAGTCAAAATTTATACTAAACGAAAATTATGTGACGCAGCAAAACGATCTCAAAATGGCGGCGCTTCCCCCTCCGCGCGAGCGAAGGTGACAGTCCAAACTCGACGTAGCGAACTCGTTGATGTTTTATCTATCGAGTGGTGAATTAAATTTTGGATGTATCTGATAGAAATGTAGCTGCAACACTAAATTGTATCCCCCGATTCTGTTATCATCAGTTTTCTGAACTGCCTCCCACTATGGATGCAAATTTAAAGACGTATTCACGTCAAAGTTTAAATCCATCCATCCATCCATAGGAATTCTGCCCGAAGGCAGGTCCTTCACTGCAATCATAGCATTTTTATGCTATGATTGCTGCTTTACTATGGAATTGTAGGTGTGGTAGCTTCCCGTTGCTTTCCACACCGGTGAAGGATGATGATTATGATGATGATAATGATAAGGATGATGATGATAATGATGGCCATATGATTTCGGGGACCGTTTGGGCCTTAAAGTTTTCCTGCATTTGTCTTACAGGTGAGGAAAAACCCCGATAAAAACCTCACCCAGAAAAACTGCCCCGACCGGTGATCGAACCCGGGCCCGCTGCGTGACAAGGCAGCACGCTACCTCGAGACCACAGCGGTGGACTAAAGTTTAAATATAGAACATAATAGAGAAATCACTGAAACTAGAAACAAAGAGATAACATAAAAAACTGGGACGGTTGTATAAATCCAAACTATGGAGGATTCGATGACGGCATGGATGGATCAAAGTATATAAACTAATACATTTTTTTTGGACGGGAAGAGCAGAAATACGTAACCTTGAGCAGAAGAAGAAGAAGACCAAGTAGTTAATAATAGCAGCTCATTACTTTGTATATCACAATCAACATCCTCTGTCCCCATTATAATTCTTCCCTAGGAAATCCAACACTTATATTTCCTCTTGAAGGAAATTTCGAATGCTTTCTTCGGAACTCAGCGATCCTTCGTTCTGTCTAAGTGTTTTGTCCATATATTACGTCGAATTTTATATTTAGTATCGTCCTCTCGGTCCCTAGTTCCTAACTAATCTCTCCATTTTATTTGCACTAAAAAAAAAACGAATATCCAGTCACAGATATCAGGGATTTTTATTTCCGAATCAGTCATAAAGTATTTTTCTCTGGAATCACGGAATTTATCACATGCAAAGTTAGTGGTAACGTAATTAATTGAAAACATATTTATAAAATGGGGTCTAAATATCAATCCGTAGAAAAAAAGCACAAATATATGGAATTAGGAACATATTAAAAATGTGATATTAAAGAAGGAAAAGTGAACATAAACCTTTTTCTTCTTAAACTTAATTTGTAGGATTTTCATCCTGTATATTTCCAAAATCGCTCCTCGGAGGAAGAGGTATTGGGTGTGAACATAAATCACAGTGAAGAATATATTTATTAGAAAATGAAAATCAATAAAACTTAAATTCATGAGGTGGACACAAATGGAAAAATAAACAAGGAATCGTCATCAGTATTAAGACTGGATAATATTTCATGGGACCGAGATATAATTGAAAAACAAAGAAAACTATTTAACATATATATTTTTTTTTCAAATGCCCCAGGTTGTCGTTCGACATTCCTTGTGTTCTCTCCTGGCATGGCGTATTTGTAACCCACGTCTGAGGCTGGGGCGTCTGGAAGGAAGGGTTACGTTGCCCCGATGATATGATGGGTGATGATGATAATGGTGCGCAAGGAGAGTCCCTAATCCTAAGCTTAATCTAAGATGAATATAAAGGATGACCAATTATTGTCCCGAGATTCTGGTTTAAATAGAGTGGGAATCAGGATGTCCCATCAGCGTCCATGGGTAAATATTATTCTGCGAATAAGGCGTTTTTATATATGTTAATTATATGTGGGGTGTAAGAGGTAGTGATGTGCATTCTATAACCTCTCCTACCTAATTCTCAACCTCACCTGCACATGGTACACCCTGCTTTTAACTAACGAGGTGATGGGGACCGAGTCACGGCGGTATAACCGTTCCATCAAATATGGAGGAAATTCCATATTTTGAACGCCTGACTAGAGGCTATAAGGCCGCAGCCCTACCACTAGTCTTGCTCGGTGGATGGCTGGTAACCAACCCAGGGGACTTCCTACTACTCGAAGAACTTAAGCAAAGACTGGAATGATCACACTGATGACGACAAAGCAAGAAATAGGTTAATTATTAAGGATCTCAAAGTTGCAACATGGAATGTGAGAGGAATAACACACAAAGAAGAAGAGTTAGAAGTAGAGTTAGACAAAAGAAAAATTGACATTGCCATTATTTCGGAAACAAAAAAGAAGAACAAAGGATCAGAAGAATTAGGAAAATATGTAATGATTTATTCTGGAGTTCCAGCAGAGATCTGGGCATCATCAGGAATCGTAATTTTAATAAGGAAAAATTTACAACACAACATTTTATATTAGCAATGGATTTCCCCAAAAATCGTAACAGTTAGAATAAAAATGTTAGGACATAATTTGACTATAATTGGAATGTATGCCCCTATAGAAGGAAACGATTCAGAAACCATAGAATTTTATGATATTTTACAAGACACCATTGACAAAGTAAACAAACAAGATTATCTCATAATTACTGGTGATTTTAATGCAAGAGTCGGAAACCAACCGATAAGAGAATTCATTGGATCAGAAGGAGAACCAACTTGCAACAATAATGGTAAACTGCTAATAGATTTTTGCATATTCAATAATTTAAGAATCACAAACTCCTTCTTTAGACACAAGAACATACACAAATATACATGGGCAGCAAGGGGATCAAAGTCTATAATAGATTATGTACTAATTAATAATAAATTTAAAAAGTCTGTAAATGATACTAGAGTGTACAGAGGAAATGAAATTGATAGTGACCATTTTCTTGTTGAAAGCAAAATAAAATTATATCACAAACACATCAGCACAAGAAAATACAAGCAGACAATACAACATAAGATACCAAAAAAGTTTAAAATTCACTTATTGGAAGACCAAAATACACAAATATTATATCAAACTAGAATAAGGAATAAACTTAAAACAAGCACTGGCGATATTGAAGAGGACTGGATAAATCTAAAACAAGCAATCATGGAAGCAGTATACGAGAGTCTCGGATATAAACAAATCAAAAACAAAAACAGATTTCGAACTTGGAATCCTGAATTAAAAGAAAATATTTAACAAAAGAAAAAAGCCTATAAAGGGTATTTACAAACTAAACAAGAGGAACATTATACAGAACATAAAAAACTCAGAGCTAAGGTTCGTAAATTGTCTAGGAAATGTAGAAGGGATGATTGGGATAAATTTGTAAAATCCTTAGAATGTGATATTACAAGAGCACAAAGACAGGGATTTAAAATATTCAAAAATGGAAACAAAAGACAAAATTTAATGTTAATCTGATACCAAAACAAGATTGGATTACTTACTACAAAAATCTTTGGTCAGAACCGAACACTCACACTGAAAAAATTACTTATTTGACTTGTGAAAATGAAATAGAAAAACCAGACATAACAATGGACGAACTAGAAGAAGTTTTAAAGAAGGCCAAGAACAGGAAAAGTCCAGGTTTAGATGATTTAAATTTATAACTTTTTAAGTATGGAGGAACTGCCTTGAAAGAGAAACTATTAGAACTTTTTAACAATATTTGACATTGTCTTAATATTTCAACGGATTGGAAAACGGGTCTAGTAATTAATATACATAAAAAAGGTCAGAAAAACAAATGTGACAACTACCGAGGCATTACCTTACTCCCAACTGCATCTAAATTGTATGCCAACATAATTAAAAATAAATTATCAGTAAGTAGTGAAACATTTTTAGAAGAAGAACAATGTGGATTTAGAAAAGTTAGGAGCACTATAGATGCAATATTTACCCTGCAACAAATTATGGAAAAAAGGAGAGAATTTAATCTCCCACTATACATACTATTTATAGATTATGAAAAGGCATATGATAATGTAATCCGAGATAAACTTTGGCAGATACTGCATGAAGAACATATACACTCACATGTAATACGAGCCATACAGAGCTTATATCAAAATTCTAAAATCAAAATCAAATTACCAGATGGAGAAATAACAGAACACACAAACACAAGCAAAGGTGATCGACAAGGATGTGGACTATCTCCACTCTTATTTAATATATTAACGGAATAGTGCAAGAATGGAAACAAACAGTAAATAGTGGAATTTCAATAACTAGGAATAAAATAATTCAAACAATATTATATGCTGATGATCAAATAATATTATCAGATTGCGAAGATAGCTTACAAATAGCAGCGTATCAATTATTCAAAATTGCCAGCAAATATAATATGAAAATTTCCACTTCAAAATCCAAAACAATGGCAATGTGTGGAAAAAACATACAACGGGTGAAAATTGAGATTGATGGAAAAATTATAGAACAAGTGTCAGATTTCTCTTACTTAGGAAGTGTATTTGTATAAGAGTGACATTGATTCAAAATTACAAAAGTATAATAAAATGAATGGGGTAATACGAAGACATTTTGGTAAACAGATGAGGACAGAGACAAAACTTAGATTACATAATATCACATCAAAAGCTGCTCTAAAATACGGAAGTGAAATTTGGATTTTAAATAAAAGAAACTCTCATAAACTTCAAGTAAGCCAAATGCGCTTCTTACGATCATTGTTAGGAGTTAATAGACTGGATCACCAATGGAACACTATTATCAGAGGAAAACTTGGAGTAACAAGTTTAAATGAAGATATACAAAGATACCAAAAAGAATGGAAAAATCATCTGAGGAGAATGGCAAGAAATAGACTTCCAAAATTGGCATTCCAATATACCCCAACTGGACATAGGGACCAATGAAGACCAAAACATCGGTGGAAAGATCAAGACCACCTTCGCTAGGTTTACCGTGCAGGCCACAAGACCTAAAACGAATTTGTTCATGATGATGATGATGATGTTAATTATATGTTCAGCCAATGAAAATATTGATTTTGTAAATTGTGTTTTTAAGACGGAGTATGGATATATTCCGAATATCGCGAAAGCAGTCTGCTCCGGGAAGGATTCCCGAGAGGAGTGAAATTAACGTAAGACTCCCGCGCAGGATTAATTGTTTGAGTTCCGCGGCAGTGCGGACTCGTATATTTCGCCGGTCGCAGGCAAGCGACCCATTAGACACAATAAATGTGTTACGCCAATTACGGCAAGTTTTATAAGATAATTTTTGAAAGCATCAGTGTGCCTATCGCATAATAAGCGATCCTGTAATATACAGGTGTTATAAAATTCCTTGAGGTCGAGTGAAGACCAGTGTTGTAAAATCGCGATAGATTCGCCTTAATATTAATAAAATTGGTCCAGTGTCGACCTCCATTAGCTCTTGATATTATTCCGGAGTGAAAAATACCGGAATATATCCATGTATATCCATACTCACGATCGGGTATGTGACAAATGTAACAGTTGATCGCCTGTGCTACGTTTTAATTAATAAATATATCGTCAAGAAGTTTTTTTTTTGTCTTGGTAAGCTTCCTTATTGTACTCAGTGTCCTTAGTTCGCTCCTCGCCTCATACCCACGGTGAAAATCCACAACCCTGAAATATATAGTCCTTGCCCTGCCCTGGCATTTACTACGCCTCTTTTTTTCCCGTTACAGAAATTATAATGATGATGAATAACAGATAACCGAAACAATTTTTGAAAGGAATCCGACAGGAAGAAAGAAGAATGGAAAGGCGTACGTAACTTGGATAGAGGAAATAAATACAAGGGATTTATAAGGAAGCAGATTGAGAAAATATAGATTAGTGGTAATTGGCTATAATCTCATTGAAATAGATACAGTATGAGGTCACAGGCATTAGGAGAACCTGAAAATAATTCAAAAAGTTACAATAAATATTTTATGTATTGAACGGATTCAGTTGTGTTCAAAGCTAAAAATAATTAATAAGAAATGCACTAATATTTGCAAATTACTCTTCCATGATCAGAATGGTTTTCAAATTAAATATTACAAAATTAGATATTACAAATTTGATATTACAAAATTATGTTTTGAACCTGAGCGTTTTAAATAGATTGTGAAAAATATCAATAATGGTGGAGAATATTATTAAGATAACGATGTTCAGCTACGCATCAGACTCTGGTTCTATGGTTTCAGTGATTTGATTTCGATAAAATTTAAAATTTATCGTTTATTTTTCTTAGTTTTATCCTCCGTTTGGAGATAATTTTACGTGCCCAATGTTATATGTGCCTTACAGTGGCGCGACCTGTCGGGAGATAATTTTTAACTCTACAACACAGAATACGTTTTTAACCACAAATCCAAACAATGAGCGATCAACTGGGACACCTCCTAGACAATACGAACATTTAAGACAAGATATCATAAATTCATACCAAGGCAAGGAAAATATGATATGGAGATTATGATGGCGATCATGTTCGGGATCTGTTTGGACCTTATAGATACCGGATATTTATCTTACAGTTACGGAAAACCTGCTAGATGAACTCATACAAGAAATTCTTCAGAAACGAGACTATTGTGCTGAAGACAACATTACCTCTAGACCACAGCGATGCACCTTTCAGAATTTAAAGAATGAGGAAATTCAAGGACGTGACTTCCCTCGAAGGTGATGTTAAACCACCGTCAATATCAATACGGATATTCACCCTTCAGAAAATTCTTGGATATGAAAAGAATTCGCTGAGGTAGCGCCACCTAGTCGTATGGGCAGCATTTAAAAAAAAAAAGAGAGCTCTAGTTTTATTTCCGCCCCTGGATATTTGAACTTAGAGTAGACTATCTCTGAAAGGTAATTATTGACATTAGAGTGTATTCTTAAATGTAATAGAAATAATAAATAAAACGAGGAAAGTTTTTAATTAATAGACAGGGAATGTGTGTGCATAATAGAGATACACGATATATATAACTCTTAACCCTTTATAGGACACGAAACTGGGGCATTTAAGAATTTTTTTTACCTTTTTATATCACAATGAAACTAAGAAACAAGAATATATACAAATTATACATTATTTTGCTCAATTATTGTGAAAAACATGGTGGGAAATTATTATCCCAATGGTTGTTTAGTACAACAGTTATTACTGAAATGGCATTGGGATATTATTTTCCCACTTAGACAAAATATCACACGTGTTTTTAAATCATCATTTCATTAACTGAAAATCATTAATTCTTCTTCTTCTTCTTCTTCTTCTTCTTCCTTCCAAGTATTAGGCCAAGGCCTGTTACGATCCTATAGAAAATTTTCCCTCCAGCGTTTCATTATACAATAAAATATAATGTTTAATGATATGTGTACCTAAACATTTGTATTTTTAATAATATTATTAAATAAAAATATTTATTGTATTCGCTGAATGTTATAAATCCGTACGTTACATGCATAAGTTTTGTATTTCTCCATCCGTATTGTTTCATGAAAACTATGTACAGTAAAATTAAATGCCAGATTTTAAGAAAATGATTTCAGGATAGGATAATTAGGGTACAATAAATAATTAATACAATCATATTATGGCTATGATGCTTCGAAATACAAATTAGTTTTCTGAATGTTAAAAAATAATACACAAATATTATATAACATAAAATAATAATTGTACAACTATAGATTGATAATAAAGTGATCAATTAGAATTGTGGAAGGGTTTGCATAATGCAACATTACATGTTTCGCAAACTAATATTACTTCATTTCTCCTTTATTTTTGTGTTGCAATAAGCACATCGCCGGTAGTTTCTTATCACCTTTGGTAAATGTATTCCAACATCAAACAGGCGTTCTTTATTTTCAATAGTTGGGCGACCATTAGCATTGTTTCTCTTCCTTCCAAGTCCTTTTCCTCCTGCATGACCATAGCGCATTCTGGTTGTAAAATTTCCAATTAATTCGTCCACTAGATGAAATCAAAATAATAGATGGGAGACGGACTGTTTATTTTTCTTCATGACTTCCTTATACAATATAAATGAATTCACAATTGCGCAATCAAGGAAATAATAAAAAAGTTTCATCCACCACCTTTTTGACTTCTGCCCCACTGCGTAAGTTGCCATGAGTTGATCGAAGCAATCAACCCCGCCCATATATTTATTGTAATCAGCAATTGCCTGGGGACAAATAACTTCTACACGTAGGCCTACTTCTTTGTTTTTTTCGCAAAACTTTGGTTCTGCTTGTGGCATTGTGCATATTACTATTGACACTGACTTCTTTCCGTGGTCCATCCATTTCATTGTGCTTATATCATTCCACTGAACAAAATACGAATCTCGTTTAGATAAATCTTTATCTGATTTTAGGATGTTCCTTGGGTAGTATTTCCTATTTGTTCGGAATTGTAAGGTAACATAATATAAAAATTAACAACGATAAGACGTCTTACTTGACAATATAATTTAATATGCATAATAATAATAATAATTATAATAATAATAATAATAATAATAATAATAACAATAATAATAAATTAAGATAATTTATAGTTTTCACCCTCTTCTGCACAGTGTTAAAAGGAGAGTAATAGGGATAAAATATGGGGCACTGACCCTCAATTCATGAGTATATGTCTCCTCATAACACGTAATACAAGGTTTTTCATTATTTGGTTTTATTATTCCAAAGAAAATTGTTCTGTTTCCATCTATGCCCAGCATGGTCAGTAGAGGATGTAAAAGACACTATCAATCTGTATTTGGATCTCTATAACATCTTTGCCATTACTAATATATAAAATGTGTTAATTAATTTACCATTATTACACATTAGGGCACTGATTTAAATTCAAATATTGTGTGACAAATCAATTTTTAACGAAAAAAATCACGAAAATTAAAATACAGTCAAATGTTTTTATCGACAATTATACTTCACATCTCGAATATTGACACTTTATACACGCACATTACTACAATTGTATTCTTATATAATTAGATTCATGTTAGAGGGATATTATCTTACCATCAAATAAATTATCTTGTCTTTCTTCTCCAAGAAATCAGCTGTTAAGTTGGATTCCGCTCGAAGAAATGACAAAACTGCGCGCGCTAAATGATCAGTGGGGTAATAATTTCCCACTTACATATTTAGAGGTCAATGCACAGGAGATAATGAATTCAACTTGTGCACTGATATGATATTTATTGCACGCTTTGGGAACTGTATGCTTTAGCATAAGTGGGAAATATCTATCCCTAGGTGCATTCTCATAATATATGTTGGAAAGTATTATCCCACAGAATCATAAAGGGTTAAAACAGTAACACAAACTTTAGATTGTAGTGCAATCAAGTACTGCAGTTATGTGGGCCAGTTACTATTGACAAAAACGGAATCCATGGCCCAGCAAAGTCGGGTCAACTCTTTTATCCTGTTAACATATGACAGTACAAAGGAATCATATGATTATACATGTCTGCATTTTAAATTTTTTTCTCAGATGAGTTATTTAAAATACGTGTTTTTAAATCAATTTTTTATACTGTTTTGCAGAAATGATTTCCATTTTTGTCTATCACGTCATGTTTTTACACAAATAAGAATTTATATTTTCACGATTTCAACTACTATAAGCACAAATTTTCACATAAGATAAATTTTTGTTAAAAACACATGCAAAAATACTGTAAAGAGCTGTCCTGATAACGTCGTGATTATCTTATAACAAAACACAAAGCAAATGGTGTTCCATTAATTTTGAAATTCTCTTCTACGACTTCCTTGAAGTTCCTCCATTTTTAGCTTCCCTCTTTAATATCCAACAATAGTCGGCCATCATAGTTTCATTGCATGTCCCCTTGTACCTCCTCTCCATCTCTCTAATATCCCGGTGAAAACTTTCACTTTGCTGTTTATTATAATGTCCCAGATTTTCGGGAAAGTAGTCGATATAGGAATATTGAAAGTGAATTATAACACTCTTGTTACAATTAAACTTTTTTAAATTTTCAAACATATTTTTCACAATTTCCTTGTAATTAGGATCTTCGTTATTCCCTAGAAAGTTTTAGTAACAAATCGGAAAGCGGTCTCTCTCATTCATTGTTTTCTCAAAGTCTTCATCCACCATCAGTTTCTTTATTTGCGGACCAACAAAAATTCCGGCTTTGAATTTTTCTTGTGTGATGGACGGAAATATCTTACTACGGTACTTAAAGCAAGGCCCATCCTTTGGTAAAACCCTTACAAACTGCTTCATGAAGCCCAATTTGATGTGTAGTGGTGGAAACAAGACTTTTTTTGTAGGGTCTACAAGTGGTTCATATAGGATGATTTTTAGTTCCTGGCACAACATTTCTCCGTTCTGGCCAAACTTCATCATCATCATCATCTTTAAGGTATGGGCCTGTTGGCCCGTTCCGCTCCCCGGCCAAACTTCCACACTCCAATGTTTTTGCTTTGCGCGACTGTCCCATTCACATAGAAAGCATGGCATTTTTGTGAAACCAGCTTGTTGTCCTAATAGGATTCCTATAACTTTAAAATCACCGCAGATTAGCCATCTGTGTTCCTCATGCTGGATACTTCTTAATAAAAACTTCATGTTCTCGAATGTCTCCTTCATCTGAACTGAATGGGCAATAAGAATGGACCCATACACTTTCCCATTATGCAGTAATACCCCTTTGAGACTCCTCTTTGAAGAATCTGTGTAAAAGTCTCCACTGAGTAGGATCATGCTTAATGTCATTGAAGTGCATTATTGCAGTAAACCAAGCAATTATTCTGTGAGAATAAAGGAATTAGTTATTTTTCTCTGTGTCTATACCATGAGTAATGTGTTCCTGGTTCCAGAAGATACTTGCTTTGAAGCCGTGAGTCAAGTAGTTCTGCAGATTCCTTTGCAAATTCAGATCTGGAACTAGATCATTAAAGTCACTTTGAGAGAACCGTTGTGGAGTAAAGTCGTCTTCAAGCTGATATACATAACCAGTATCTCGTCAGTGATTGCATCAAGTTCACTTTCAATATCATCTTCTGTCAGGTTCTCTAAAACAGGTAAAGGAAGAGAAACAGGCATGTGGAACTGGCCTAATGGCTGAAGGGATTCTTTGATATACAATTTGGTTCTTATTTTTTGAATTGCACACCTGAACATTAAGCAAACAGAAGTAACAACCATTAAGGTGGTCTTTAGGCTCCCACCACACCATGGGAATCGCAAACGGCATGTACGTTTTCTTCCCTTTTGTCCACAATCTTAACCTGTCAACGCAATAGCGTCAAACTTTTCTGGTCACCAAGTTTTACTTTAAAATAAGCAGAGTAAGCTTTTTTCTCAGAGTCTGCAATATTTATTATTTGCATAAACACTGAATAATTTCCACAAGCATGGCAGAAAACGTTAGGATTGTTCACACTCTTGCGTGTAGACATTGTCACACTTGCAGTCACACTAGAGAGATAAAATGAGAACAGCATTCATAATGCAAGTGTCTGTGATGAACAACACCCAATTACAACCTCAGTAGCTGTTTTAACAACCTAAAGGCTTACTCATTATTTTCTGGCACATAGTATGCTCTCAACAATAAATATTGAAAACAGATTAAGCCTATTATGAGAAAAATCCTGTACGTGAAAGAAGAACACTAAGAACGGTTCTGTTATCAGCATAAAAAATGAACTAACATCACGTATTAGTTTCCAGTTATGTGATATCATGAAAACTAGTGTTATCTTAAGTAATGTGTTAGAGAGCCAGTCAAAATAATGCTCAGGCCTGTTCAGAAAATTAAAAAGGAGGAGCTTTCTTTATCACAAAAGAAGGTGATGATAAAGAGAACTCGATAAAAAGCGAGATTAAACACGACTGCCATTGATTGTAAAACAAAGTTAATTGAAACGTGATTGTTCATTGACTACCATTTGGAGCTTGAGTTAAATAGTCATGAAAACATCAGAACCTTAAATCAGCTTTTTTAACCGGATTTCACCATATATTATATCAAGTTCCTGTTCACGTTTTTTGAAGAGACCGAGTGAAACATTTTCTTGAATCTATCCTCGAATATAAATGTTTATGGCACAATCGAGAATCAAAAAACTGACCTGTAATATCAGTCATATATTCTGTTACACTGGAGGCGTCCCATTTAAATGTCCGGTTTCTAAATAAAACTAAGTCATTAATTAATTCAAGACAATTCAAACAATGAGCGAATTGGCGTAAGCGATATCGTTTTAAACTCAAATTCGGAAGATCCCCGAGTTCAAACCTCGATGCCGACCAGCCTAATTTAGTTTTTTTCTTGGTTTGATCAGCCGTCACGATAAATGCTGGGCTGGAATTTAATTACCAAGATGCACACCGTGTCTCATTCAAATCTCCCACATCATAATTAATCATAACTCTCAAAGTATGCGGAATTATGAAATTAGGTTGGTATTAAAAGAAAGAGAAACTAAAAAAAAAAAGTTTTCATTGTTGCAGTTAATTCATCTGTCGCATATTGGACAATAATTACATAAAACAAAATGGCGACTCCTCAGCAACAAGCACAAACTATTTTCTGGTATGTAAAAGACGTGTGTTTGCGATCTCCAGTACAAGATCTTCATGATTTACGAACCCGTATTCTTGACACAATTGCAACAGTACCAATTGACAAGTTGGACAGAATACAGACTTGATATTGTTGGGTGCTACTAATGGTGCACATATAGAGGTGTTCTTAGTGTATGTAAAAGACGTGTGTTTGCGATCTCCAGTACAAGATCTTCATGATTTACGAACCCGTATTCTTGACACAATTGCAACAGTACCAATTGACATGTTGGACAGAATACAGACTTGATATTGTTGGGTGCTACTAATGGTGCACATATAGAGGTGTTTTTAGTGTGTGGCAAAGTGTGACAATGAAAATTATTTGAGTTTCTGTTTAATTTAATACTGGCCTGATTTCATAATTCCGCATACTTTGTTAGTTATGATTAATTAAAATGTGGGATGTTTGAATGGGACACCCTGTATTTCATCACATTCGCTATTTCACAGTATAATTTTAAAACGTTGACGTCATACAACTTTAGATGTTGAAGTATGCATAAACAATAATGAAATATAAATATTGAAACAGAAGTGATTACTTAGAACACTTTAAAATCATGGGCAGATATGTTTTCCTAGACAGTTCGAGGGCCACTTTTATATTTTAGAATTCGAATTATATATTTATTATTGTTAGGCGCTGTTATTATTATTAATTAGGCCTACAGCTAAATTCGCTACTGTCCCTTAAAATTCACAGTATACACATAATCTGTCAACGTAGACCTTTATTTTCAGTAAAAAAAGTAAATAAAAGAAATTTACAGCTACAATACAACTAATGTCTGAATTTTTAGAGCTTTCTTTCCTTTGGTTCAGTAATAGCACTGGCAACGTGCTCATTGGACAGTGTTAAGGCTCCTGAATGGTTCTGGGTTGTTTGCATTCACAATTCGTATCCGCTCCTCACCGGGTGAAAAAACTAAATAATTTAACTTGTGTATAAACTACCTGTAGCTAATTCATAGAATAGTATTTTGCCAACTGCAGATTGATTAAATATACCTTAGAATGTAATAATTTAATTTTACGCGTCTTTTTATTTATAGTAATATTTTAAACATTTTTTTTATGTTGCAATATAACAAATTACTGCTTTCTTCGAATATATTGGCATTTTAGATTATGTTGTTTTGTTACGTTGCAATGTAACAAACTGTTTCCTACAAATGTGTCAGCATTTTAGACTATTTTTTTATTTTGCAGCGTAAAAAATAGTTTTCTACGAATAGATTCGCGGGCCAGCGGGGGACCGCATTCAGCCCGCGAGCTATTAGTTACTCCACACTAACTTAGAGAGGAGATAAAACTGCTTTTCGTTTTTAAAGTAGAGATTGATACAAATATAAACTTCGTGATATTAAATTTAGATGTTAAAGCGTCTATAAATAAGAATTACTTGTAAATGAAACATTGAAACAGAATTGATTATTTAGAGACTAGAACAGAAGTTCTTCCTGATTTAAAGCACAGATTTATATACAAAAATATAAAGTTGTATCATTAAGAAATCCCTCGAGGTTAGTTATAACAAGATGCTACTGTGACCGAAGCGATGCCGGCTTTACCAGAGGTGAGTGTTCTTCATCTTCGCCACCAAGACTTTTTTTAAAGTAAAAAAAAAAAAAAGAAAACTTGAAAAGTCGTTCATCCCTCGGGCGACGAGTTGCATATAAAAATGTTTTCCACCCTTCTTTTTCCACCCTCTCCACTTTATTTCGTTTTCTAAAGAGTGCTCATGACAAGGACTATGTCGACAGAAACCAAGAACAGGTTACAAGTTGAAGGGTACAAAGTGTTACTTTAAACATAAAGAACAGGTTACAAGTTGAAGGGTGTAACGGTACAAAGTGTTACTTTAAACATAACAAGAATGAAAAGTGCAATACTTGAGATGAATTAAAAGCTATCTTAACGCGCTGTATTCTAAAGTCATTCCTATTTCTTTCTCTTCAGAATTGCTATTTAGGACTCAAATGAATCCTAAATAAAAATGACATATGAAAACAATATATTTATTACGTTTAACTTAGATATACAGATCATTTTGAATGAACTTATTATTGGCGAAATTTAAACAACAAAACATATCAGGTAATCGACACCATGCACAGTGGGCCAGATCCGAAATCAAGCTGGAAAAAAGTATTTTACTCTCTCTCACCAATCTATCTTTCTTCACTCTAATATGATTGCCAGATAACTGTTCTTCACTTATCTGCAAAGGAGGATAGAATTCTAAAATTTATTAAGACAATATAAATATCGGAAATTGCCGAAAGTTAAGAACTCATCTGGTCCGCATCCCAGTTGTGTTCCGAGCTGTGAAACTAAATATGTTTTGTATTAAAGTTCAGTGAGTTATTCTACTTATTCTATATGGAAACTTTACCTCAAGTTTGACTTTTCAATAATATATGAAACATGTTTCTAAACAACCAGATATTGTGTTAAACACATATGGAATCATACCTTCGAATCACTAAACATTTTACAGAATCATCGTACTTTAAATTGAGCCACGAAAAAAAAGTTCTGAATAGTAGTAAAAATTTTAGTTATAATGTAGAGTGATGTATGGAATTTAATTACTGCATAATATCATGAGTGCAAATTATTGCGTTTTTTGTAATTAGCTTTCTTATTACAGGAGGCGGCCGGAAGCTGAGGCCTACCGTTGCGTACAGAGAATTATTTGATTTAATATATGAGGAAAAGTGTTCGATAGAGGCAATAAGCGATCATACATTAATAAATTAGAGTTAGGGGTGTTCAAAGAATGTTTTAAAATATATATTTAAAAAAATGAAAATCGAATATTTAAAACATAGGAAGTTGTGCGCGAGAAAAAAAATACTTGTACTGAAATATTCTAATTCCCTAGAAGTGAATGTTAACTCTACCGTTATTAAGAATTTAGAACAATGACAGTCGTTGGAAAATCCTGTTCCATCTGGTTATGGAATTGCAAGACCCAAAATCTTTCGAAGAGGCTGGAATAAAAACTAAATAAATAATAGTTTTAAAAACTAAAACAACACACTTTATTAGGAAACCGAACTAAAAAAATGAAAAATAATTTTAATTTCCAACACGCTTGGGATAAAATTAAAGTGGTCAAGAAAAAAAATCATCCCCAACACATATAGATTAAAACTAGAGTTATCAACGAGAAGAAAATAATTTTACCATCAAAAGCGTGGGTGCTCTATATGAATTAATATATTTACTTTTATAAGATTCATGATGTGTTCCGTTGAGGTTTATTCAAGATTAATATAAAATTATGGAATATTCACCTGAAAGGTCCGTCTCCTCAACTTAATTAATCATTTAACTGTAGCGCTTTCGAGACCTGTCCCATCATCGGCAGGATTCAAAACTGGTGTGGTGTTTCACTGAAGATCTGGTAGAGGGGGTTGCATGTATTGGGTTCGTTTTCGTTTATCAGGCTGTCGTTGTGAGCTGCTTTCATGATTTCCATCTCTTCGAGTACATTTGTCTTCGCTGGATTATTTTCTCTGTGCATTACTGTTAGGGTGTTTTCAATATTTAACATGCGATGTCCTTCATGGATAACGTGTTTTGTATAGCTTGATTTCCCTTCTGCGTGAAAGAAGTCTCGAAAATGTTCTTTGAATCTGGTGTTAAAACTCCTGTTTGTCCTTCCTATATAAAATTTGTTGCAGTCCTTACATGTCAGTTTATAAACTCCTTTGCTGTTGTAAATGTTATTTTCTTCAATGTTATTGTTTATTATGTTGTTTAATTTGTTATTGGTTCTGTATGCTATTTTTACGTTTTTATCGGCTTTCTTTAGTGCATTGGCTAATTTTGTCGTTTCGTTACCTGTGTATGTAAGTGTTATCCATGTTTTCTTGTTGTTGTCAGATTCTTTTTCTAGTTTAGTTATGTTGGTTATGTTGTTCTTCCTTTTTTGTTTTTTTATGAGCTTATCTATGAATTCTTCATTATAGCCATTGGTTTTTGCCATATACTTAATGTAGTTGAGTTCTTGGATATAATTGTCAGTGAAACTTCAGTTTTGAATCCTGCCGATGATGGGACAAGTCCCGAAAGCGCTACAGTTAAATGATTAATTAAGTTGAGGAGACGGACCTTTCAGGTGAATATTCCATAATTTTATATTAATTAATATATTTGCTAATAAATAGAAATTGGTAAAAGTAAAGTCTCTAAGAAGAAAATGTAAAAATCATAAAAAAAACCCCACGCATTAGATGGTAAAATTATTTTCTTTTTGTTGATAACTCTAGTTTTATTCTATATGTGTTGGAGTTAATTTTTTTGTTGGCCACTTTAACTTTATCCCAAGCGTGTAGGAAATTAAAATTGTTTTTATTTTTTTTAGTTCGGTTTTCTAATAAAGCGTGTTGTTTTAATTTTTTAAAACTATTATTTATTTTTTAGTTTTAATATTTTACAGAATAAGATAAAAATATAAATATCTTTAAATTCGATACTATTGTAGTATGAGTTAAAAGTAATGCTCTTCTAAAAAAAAATCCTCCCAGCCGGATTTGAACCAGCGACCTATGGATTACTCAAATAATATATCACTAGAGCTCACCGCTCTACCAACTGAGCTCTTACAACGATTGACTAAAAAGTCGACAAGTCCGCAATCTATTATACCAGTTTTCATTTTTTGATCTTCTGATGATTCTGGCCAGGATTTTAGAAACAAAATATGAAATTAATGTATTGTCACGGGTCCTTTACAAGTATACATATTTTCAAGTCGATCCAATGTTTCTAAATGGGTGAATATCGTGTTCAAAGTTTCCATTACATAGATACAAAGCCACTTTTTAATTTTCTGATGATTGTGGCCAGGATTTTAGAAACAAAATATGAAATCATTCTATTGTCACGGGTTCTTTACAAGTATAAAAAGTTTCAAGACGATCCAATGTTTCTAAGTGGGTGAAAATCGTGTTCAAAGATTCCGTTACACAGATACAAAGACACTTACTTACACGCTTTATATCTATCTATCTATCTATCTATCTATCTATCTATCTATCTATCTATCTATCTATCTATCTGTCTGTGTCTGTCTGTCTGTCTGTCTGTCTGTCTGTCTGTCTGTCTGTCTGTCTGTCTGTCTGTCTGTCTATCTATCTATCTAACGGAAACTTTCAACGCGATTTTCACCCCTTAAAATCATTGGATCGACTTGAAACTTTGTATACTTGTAAAAGACCCGTGACAATACAATAAGTGCATATTTTGTTTCTAAAATCATGGCCAGAATCATCAGAAAATAAAAAAAAATGCAACGGAATTTTTGAACACGATTTTCACCCACTTAAAAACATTCGATCGACTTGAAACTTTGTATACGTATAAAATACCCGTGACAATACAATAATTTCATATTTATTTTCTAAAATCCTGGCCAGAATCATCAGAAAATAAAAAAGCGTCTTTGTATCTATGTAACGGAATCTTTGAACCCGATTTTCACCCACTTAGAAACATTGGATCGACTTGAAACTTTGTATACTTGTAAAGGACCCGTGACAATACAATAATTTCATATTTTGTTTCTAAAATCCTGGTCAGAATCATCATAAAATAAAAAAAATGAAAACTGGTATAATAGGTTGCGGACTTGTCGACTTTTTAGTCAATTGTTGTAAGAACTCGGTTAGTAGAGCGGTCAACTCTTAGTGGTATATAGTTTCAAGGATCCTTAGGTCGCTGGTTCAAATCGGGCTGGGAGGATTTTTTTAGAAGAGTATTACTTAGTTCGTACTAAAATAGTATCGAATTTAAAGATATTTACATTTTTATCTTATACTGTGAAATATTAAAAACTAAAAATTAAAAAAAATAAATAATAGTTTTAAAAAACTAAAACAACACGCTTTATTAGAAAACCGTACTAAAAAAAGGAAAAATAATTTTAATTTCCAACACGCTTGGGATAAATAATTTTATCATCAAAAGCGTGGGGTGTTCTTTATGATTTTTACATTTTCTTCTTAGAGACTTTATTTTTACCAATATCTGTTTATCATCTTACTTACTTACTTACTCACTGGCACTATCGAACCCGTAGGTTCATGGCCGCGCGGACATAAGCTCTCCATACATCCCTATCCTGAGCTAATGCTTTCCAATCATTCCCTGTATAATCTACTTCCCTCAAATCATAGTTAATGTTGTTCTCCCACCTCATTCTTGGCCTACCAACTGGGCGTTTTCCTTCTGGCTTTCCTACAAGAAGTTTCCATGCACGTCTTTCATTCCCCATACGCGCAACATGTCCTGCCCATCGCAGTCTACGGGACTTAACTGTTCTTATTATATCTGGCTTCCTATAAAGACCATGTAGTTCATTGTTATGTAGTCTTCTCCATTCACCTGTCTGTTCATCTCTCTTTGGTCCAAAAATTTTCCTAAGAACTTTATTCTCAAATACTCGTAATCTCCTTTCCTCCCTTAAAGTAAGAGTCCATGTTTCGCATCCATATAATATAACTGGTAGAATAATAGTTTTATATATTTTCAGTTTAACGTTTTTTGAAAGGAGTTGGGACATCAAAAGTCTCTGCAATGCGTAATAGCATGCATTTCCAGAATTGAGCCTATGTTTAATTTCTTTGTGCATCTCATTCCTATTTGTGATTATTGTTCCTAGGTATTTGAATTCAGCCAATTCCTCAAAATTTCCCTCATTTGTCATTAGCTGTCCATTTCCATTATATAATGTATTTCTACGTGTGACCATATATTTAGTTTTACTGATATTTACTTCCAGTCCTAATTCCTTAGTGTTACTCAATAGTGTGTGCGTGTTGGCCTTTAGTACCTCCTCGCTATCGGCCAATAGTACTACATCATCAGCATAAACTAATCTGTTTATCATCAAATATATTAATTGATAAAGAGCACCCCACGCTTTTTATGGTAAAATTATTTATCCCAAGCGTGTCGGAAATTAGAATTACTTTTCTCACTTTTTTAGTTCGGTTTTCTAAAAAAGCGTGTTGTTTTAGTTCTTTAAAACTATTATTTATTTGATTTTCTGACTATTCTTGCCAGGATTTTAGAATCAATTATGAACATATTGTATTGTCACGGGTCGTTTAAAAGAATACAACGTTTCAAGTCGATCCAATGTTTCTAAGTGGGTGAAAATCGTGTTCAAAGATTCCGTTACATAAATACAAAGACACTTTTTACACGCTTTATATTAGCTTGACCTGTATCTATCTATTATCTATCTATCTATGTAACTGAATCTTTTAATGCGATTTTCACCCACTCAAAATCATTGGATCGACTTGAAACTTTGTATACGTGTAAAGGACCCGTGACAATATAACAATTTCATATTTGTTTCTAAAATCCTGGCCAGAATCATCACAAAATAAAAACAAGTGTCTTTGTATCTATGTAATGGAATTTTTGAACACGATTTTCACCCATTTAGAAACATTGGATACACTTGAAACTTTGTATACTTGTAAAGGACCCGTGACAATATAATAATTTCATATCTGTTTCTAAAGTCCTGGCCAGAATCGTCAGAAAATAAAAAAAAGTGTCTTTGTATCTATGAAACGGAATTTTTGAACACTATTTTCACCCACTTAGAAACATTGGATCGACTTGAAATTTTCTGTACTTGTAAAGGACCCGTGACAATACAATAATTTCATATTTTATTTCTAGAATCCTGGCCAGAATTATCAGAAAATCAAAAAATGAAAACTAGTAAAATAGGTTGTCGACTTTTTAGTCAATCGTTGTAAGAGCTCAGTTGGTAGAGCGGTACACTCTAGTGGTATATAATTTCAGTAATCCATACGTCGCTGGTTCAAATCCGGCTGGGAGGTTTCTTTATTTAGAAGAGTATTAGTTTCAGCTCATACTACAATATAATCAAATTTAAAGATATTTACATTTTTATCTTATTCTGTAAAATATTAAAAATAAAAAATAAATAATAGTCTAAAAAACTAAAACAACACGCTTTATTAGAAAACCGAACTAAAAAAATGAAAAATAATTATAATTTCCAACATGGTTGGGATAAATAATTTTACCATCAAAAGCGTGGGGTGCTTTTTATAATTTATACATTTTCTCCTTAGAGACTTTACTTTTACCAATATCTTTTTATCATTACGTATTAATTGATAAAGAGCACCCCACGCTTTTGATGGTAAAATTATTTATCCCAAGCATGTTGGAAATTAAAATTATTTTCATTTTTTAGTTCGGTTTTCTAATAAAGAGTGTTGTTTTAGTTTTTTTAAACTATTATTTATTTTTATTTTCTGATGATTCTGGCCAAGATTTTAGAAAAAATAATATTATTGTATTGCTGCGGGTCCTTTACAAGTATACAAAGTTTCAAGTCGATCCAATTGTTTTAAGTGGGTGAAAATCGCGTTCAAAAATTCCGTTACATAGATAGATAGATAGATAGATAGATGGATAGATAGATACAGGTCAAGCTAATATAAAGTGTGTAAAAAATTCTCATTTCTGTTGAAATATCTGTCACTAATTTGGTGTTGGGAGGGGTAGTATAATACGCTTGCCTCCCTAGTAGCATTATAGGGTGGGTAAATATCACAACCTCTTGCCTCCCTAGTAGCATTATAGGGTGGGTAAATATCACAAACTCTTGCCTCCCTAGTAGCATTATAGGGTGGGTAAATATCACAAACTCTTGCCTCCCTAGTAGCATTATAGGGTGGGTAAATATCACAAATTCTTACCTCCCTAGTAGCATTATAGGGTGGATAAATATCACAACCTCTTGCCTCCCTAGTAGCATTATAGGGTGGGTAAATATCACAACCTCTTGCCCCCCTAGTAGCATTATAGGGTGGGTAAATATCACAAACTCTTGCCTCCCTAGTAGCATTATAGGGTGGGTAAATATCACAAACTCTTGCCTCCCTAGTAGCATTATAGGGTGGGTAAATATCACAAATTCTTACCTCCCCAGTAGCATTATAGGGTGGATAAATATCACAACCTCTTGCCTCCCTAGTAGCATTATAGGGTGGGTAAATATCACAACCTCTTGCCTCCCTAGTAGCATTATAGGGTGGGTAAATATCACAACCTCTTGCCTCCCTAGTAGCATTATAGGGTGGATAAATATCACAACCTCTTGCCTCCCTAGTAGCAATATAGGGTGGGTAAATATCACAACCTCTTGCCTCCCTAGTAGCATTATAGGATGGGTAATATCACAACCTCTTGCCTCCCTAGTAGCATTATAGGGTGGGTAAATATCACAACCTCTTGCCTCCCTAGTAGCATTATAGGGTGGGTAAATATCACAAACCTCTTGCCTCCCTAGTAGCATTATAGGGTGGGTAAATATCACAACCTCTTGCCTCCCTAGTAGCATTATAGGGTGGGTAAATATCACAACCTCTTGCCTCCCTAGTAGCATTATAGGGTGGGTAAATATCACAACCTCTTGCCTCCCTAGTAGCATTACAGGGTGGGTAAATATCACAACCTCTTGCCTCCCTAGTAGCATTATAGGGTGGATAAATATCACAACCTCTTGCCTCCCTAGTAGCAATATAGGGTGGGTAAATATCACAACCTCTTGCCTCCCTAGTAGCATTATAGGGTGGGTAAATATCACAACCTCTTGCCTCCCTAGTAGCATTATAGGGTGGGTAAATATCACAAATTCTTACCTCCCTAGTAGCATTATAGGGTGGATAAATATCACAACCTCTTGCCTCCCTAGTAGCATTATAGGGTGGGTAAATATCACAACCTCTTGCCTCCCTAGTAGCATTATAGGGTGGGTAAATATCACAACCTCTTGCCTCCCTAGTAGCATTATAGGGTGGATAAATATCACAACCTCTTGCCTCCCTAGTAGCAATATAGGGTGGGTAAATATCACAACCTCATGCCTCCCTAGTAGCATTATAGGATGGGTAAATATCACAAACTCTTGCCTCCCTAGTAGCATTATAGGGTGGGTAAATATCACAACCTCTTGCCTCCCTAGTAGCATTATAGGGTGGGTAAATATCACAACCTCTTGCCTCCCTAGTAGCATTATAGGGTGGGTAAATATCACAACCTCTTGCCTCCCTAGTAGCATTATAGGGTGGATAAATATCACAACCTCTTGCCTCCCTAGTAGCATTATAGGGTGGGTAAATATCACAACCTCTTGCCTCCCTAGTAGCATTATAGGGTGGGTAAATATCACAACCTCTTGCTTCCCTAGTAGCATTATAGGGTGGGTAAATATCACAACCTCTTGCCTCCCTAGTAGCATTATAGGGTGGGTAAATATCACAACCTCTTGCCTCCCTAGTAGCATTATAGGGTTGGTAAATATCACAACCTCTTGCCTCCCTAGTAGCAATATAGGGTGGGTAAATATCACAACCTCTTGCCTCCCTAGTAGCATTATAGGGTGGGTAAATATCACAAACTCTTGCCTCCCTAGTAGCATTATAGGGTGGGTAAATATCACAACCTCTTGCCTCCCTAGTAGCATTATAGGGTGGGTAAATATCACAACCTCTTGCCTCCCTAGTAGCATTATAGGGTGGGTAAATATCACAACCTCTTGCCTCCCTAGTAGCATTATAGGGTGGGTAAATATCACAACCTCTTGCCTCCCTAGTAGCATTATAGGGTGGGTAAATATCACACAACCTCTTGCCTCCCTAGTAGCATTATAGGGTGGGTAAATATCACAAACTCTTGCCTCCCTAGTAGCATTATAGGGTTGGTAAATATCACAACCTCTTGCCTCCCTAGTAGCAATATAGGGTGGGTAAATATCACAACCTCTTGCCTCCCTAGTAGCATTATAGGGTGGGTAAATATCACAACCTCTTGCCTCCCTAGTAGCATTATAGGGTGGATAAATATCACAACCTCTTGCCTCCCTAGTAGCATTATAGGGTGGGTAAATATCACAACCTCTTGCCTCCCTAGTAGCATTATAGGGTGGTAAATATCACAACCTCTTGTCTCCCTAGTAGCATTATAGGGTGGGTAAATATCACAACCTCTTGCCTCCCTAGTAGCATTATAGGATGGGTAAATATCACAACCTCTTGCCTCCCTAGTAGCATTATGGGTGGGTAAATATCACAACCTCTTGCCTCCCTAGTAGCATTATAGGGTGGGTAAATATCACAACCTCTTGCCTCCCTAGTAGCATTATAGGGTGGGTAAATATCACAACCTCTTGCCTCCCTAGTAGCATTATAGGGTGGATAAATATCACAACCTCTTGCCTCCCTAGTAGCATTATAGGGTGGGTAAATATCACAACCTCTTGCCTCCCTAGTAGCATTATAGGGTGGATAAATATCACAACCTCTTGCCTCCCTAGTAGCATTATAGTGTGGGTAAATATCACAACCTCTTGCCTCCCTAGTAGCATTATAGGGTGGGTAAATATCACAACCTCTTGCCTCCCTAGTAGCATTATAGGGTGGGTAAATATCACAACCTCTTGCCTCCCTAGTAGCATTATAGGGTGGGTAAATATCACAACCTCTAGCCTCCCTAGTAGCATTATAGTGTGGGTAAATATCACAACCTCTTGCCTCCCTAGTAGCATTATAGGGTGGGTAAATATCACAACTCCTTGCCTCCCTAGTAGCACTATAGGGTGGGTAAATATCACAACCCCTTGCCTCCCTAGTAGCATTATAGTGTGGGTAAATATCACAACTTCTTGCCTCCCTAGTAGCATTATAGTGTGGGTAAATATCACAACCTCTTGCCTCCCTAGTAGCATTATAGTGTGGGTAAATATCACAACCTCTTGCCTCCCTAGTAGCATTATAGTGTGGGTAAATATCACAACCTCTTACCTCCCTAGTAGCATTATAGTGTGGGTAAATATCACAACCTCTTGCCTCCCTAGTAGCATTATAGGGTGGGTAAATATCACAACCCCTTGCCTCCCTAGTAGCATTATAGGGTGGATAAATATCACAACCTCTTGCCTCCCTAGTAGCATTATAGGGTGGGTAAATATCACACCCCTTGCCTCCCTAGTAGCATTATAGGGTGGGTAAATATCACAACCTCTTGCCTCCCTAGTAGCATTATAGTGTGGGTAAATATCACAACCTCTTGCCTCCCTAGTAGCATTATAGTGTGGGTAAATATCACAACCTCTTGCCTCCCTAGTAGCATTATAGTGTGGGTAAATATCACAACTTCTTGCCTCCCTAGTAGCATTATAGGGTGGATAAATATCACAACCTCTTGCCTCCCTAGTAGCATTATAGGGTGGGTAAATATCACAACCTCTTGCCTCCCTAGTAGCATTATAGGGTGGGTAAATATCACAACCTCTTGCCTCCCTAGTAGCATTATAGGGGGGGTAAATTATCACAACCTCTTGCCTCCCTAGTAGCATTATAGGGTGGGTAAATATCACAACCTCTTGCCTCCCTAGTAGCATTATAGGGTTGGTAAATATCACAACCTCTTGCCTCCCTAGTAGCATTATAGGGTGGGTAAATATCACAACCTCTTGCCTCCCTAGTAGCATTATAGGGTGGGTAAATATCACAACCTCTTGCCTCCCTAGTACATTATAGGGTGGGTAAATATCACAACCTCTGCCTCCCTAGTAGCATTATAGGGTGGGTAAATATCACAACCTCTTGCCTCCCTAGTAGCATTATAGGGTGGATAAATATCACAACCTCTTGCCTCCCTAGTAGCATTATAGGGTGGGTAAATATCACAACCTCTTGCCTCCCTAGTAGCATTATGGGTGGGTAAATATCACAACCTCTTGCCTCCCTAGTAGCATTATGGGTGGGTAAATATCACAACCTCTTGCCTCCCTAGTAGCATTATAGGGTGGGTAAATATCACAACCTCTTGCCTCCCTAGTAGCATTATAGGGTGGGTAAATATCACAACCTCTTGCCTCCCTAGTAGCATTATAGGGTGGGTAAATATCACAACCTCTTGCCTCCCTAGTAGCATTATAGGGTGGGTAAATATCACAACCTCTTGCCTCCCTAGTAGCATTATAGGGTGGGTAAATATCACAACCTCTTGCCTCCCTAGTAGCATTATAGGGTGGGTAAATATCACAACCTCTTGCCTCCCTATTAGCATTATAGGGTGGGTAAATATCACAACCTCTTGCCTCCCTAGTAGCATTATAGGGTGGGTAAATATCACAACCTCTTGCCTCCCTAGTAGCATTATAGGGTGGGTAAATATCACAACCTCTTGCCTCCCTAGTAGCATTATAGGGTGGGTAAATATCACAACCTCTTGCCTCCCTTGTAGCATTATAGGATGGGTAAATATCACAACCTCTTGCCTCCCTAGTAGCATTATAGGGTGGATAAATATCACAACCTCTTGCCTCCCTAGTGTCATTATGGGTGGGTAAATATCACAAACTCTTGCCTCCCTAGTAGCATTATAGGGTGGGTAAATATCACAACCTCTTGCCTCCCTAGTAGCATTATAGGGTGGGTAAATATCACAACCTTTTGCCTCCCTAGTAGCATTATAGGGTGGGTAAATATCACAACCTCTTGCCTCCCTAGTAGCATTATAGGGTGGGTAAATATCACAACCTCTTGCCTCCCTAGTAGCATTATAGGGTGGGTAAATATCACAAACTCTTGCCTCCCTAGTAGCATTATAGGGTGGGTAAATATCACAACCTCTTGCCTCCCTAGTAGCATTATAGGGTGGGTAAATATCACAACCTCTTGCCTCCCTAGTAGCATTATAGGGTGGGTAAATATCACAACCTCTCTGCCTCCCTAGTAGCATTATAGGGTGGGTAAATATCACAACCTCTTGCCTCCCTAGTAGCATTATAGGGTGGGTAAATATCACAACCTCTTGCCTCCCTAGTAGCATTATAGGATGGGTAAATATCACAACCTCTTGCCTCCCTAGTAGCATTATAGGGTGGATAAATATCACAACCTCTTGCCTCCTAGTAGCATTATGGGTGGGTAAATATCACAACCTCTTGCCTCCCTAGTAGCATTATAGGGTGGGTAAATATCACAACCTCTTGCCTCCCTAGTAGCATTATAGGGTGGGTAAATATCACAACCTCTTGCCTCCCTAGTAGCATTATGGGTGGGTAAATATCACAACCTCTTGCCTCCCTAGTAGCATTATAGGGTGGGTAAATATCACAACCTCTTGCCTGCCTAGTAGCATTATGGGTG
The DNA here is from genome assembly GCA_030220185.1 of Diploptera punctata. NCBI lineage: Eukaryota > Metazoa > Arthropoda > Insecta > Blattodea > Blaberidae > Diploptera > Diploptera punctata. The sequence continues at coordinate 741,740 of JASPKZ010001192.1, forward strand.
GGTAAATATCACAACCTCTTGCCTCCCTAGTAGCATTATGGGTGGGTAAATATCACAACCTCTTGCCTCCCTAGTAGCATTATAGGGTGGGTAAATATCACAACCTCTTGCCTCCCTAGTAGCATTATAGGGTGGGTAAATATCACAACCTCTTGCCTCCCTAGTAGCATTATAGGGTGGGTAATATCACTACCTCTGCCTCCCTAGTAGCATTATAGGGTGGGTAAATATCACAACCTCTTGCCTCCCTAGTAGCATTATAGGTGGGTAAATATCACAACCTCTTGCCTCCCTAGTAGCATTATAGGGTGGGTAAATATCACAACCTCTTGCCTCCCTAGTAGCATTATAGGGTGGGTAAATATCACAACCTCTTGCCTCCCTAGTAGCATTATAGGGTGGGTAAATATCGCAACCTCTTGCCTCCCTAGTAGCATTATAGGGTTGGTAAATATCACAACCTCTTGCCTCCCTAGTAGCAATATAGGGTGGTAAATATCACAACCTCTTGCCTCCCTAGTAGCATTATAGGGTGGGTAAATATCACAACCCCTTGCCTCCCTAGTAGCATTATAGTGTGGGTAAATATCACAACCTCTTGCCTCCCTAGTAGCATTATAGGTGGGTAAATATCACAACCTCTTGCCTCCCTAGTAGCATTATAGGGTGGGTAAATATCACAACCTCTTGCCTCCCTAGTAGCATTATAGGGTGGGTAAATATCACAACCTCTTGCCTCCCTAGTAGCTATATAGGTGGGTAAATATCACAACCTCTTGCCTCCCTAGTAGCATTATAGGGTTGGTAAATATCACAACCTCTTGCCTCCCTAGTAGCAATATAGGGTGGGTAAATATCACAACCTCTTGCCTCCCTAGTAGCATTATAGGGTGGGTAAATATCACAACCCCTTGCCTCCCTAGTAGCATTATAGTGTGGGTAAATATCACAACCTCTTGCCTCCCTAGTAGCATTATAGGGTGGGTAAATATCACAACCTCTTGCCTCCCTAGTAGCATTATAGGGTGGGTAAATATCACAACCTCTTGCCTCCCTAGTAGCATTATAGGGTGGGTAAATATCACAACCTCTTGCCTCCCTAGTAGCATTATAGGGTGGGTAAATATCACAACCTCTTGCCTCCCTAGTAGCATTATAGTGTGGGTAAATGTCACAGCTCTTGCCTCCCTAGTAGCATTATAGGGTGGGTAAATATCACAACCTCTTGCCTCCCTAGTAGCATTATAGGGTGGGTAAATAACACAACCTCTTGCCTCCCTAGTAGCATTATAGGGTAGGTAAATATCACAACCTCTTGCCTCCCTAGTAGCAATATAGGGTGGGTAAATATCACAACCTCTTGCCTCCCTAGTAGCATTATAGGGTGGGTAATAAACACAACTTCTTGCCTCCCTAGTAGCATTATAGGGTGGGTAAATATCACAACCTCTGCCTCCCTAGTAGCATTATAGGGTGGGTAAATATCACAACCTCTTGCCTCCCTAGTAGCATTATAGGGTGGGTAAATATCACAACCTCTTGCCTCCCTAGTAGCATTATAGGATGGGTAAATATCACAACCACTTGCCTCCCTAGTAGCATTATAGGGTGGGTAAATATCACAACCTCTTGCCTCCCTAGTAGCATTATAGGGTGGGTAAATATCACAACCTCTTGCCTCCCTAGTAGCATTATAGGGTGGGTAAATATCACAACCTCTTGCCTCCCTAGTAGCATTATAGGGTGGGTAAATATCACAACCTCTTGCCTCCCTAGTAGCATTATAGGGTGGGTAAATAACACAACCTCTTGCCTCCCTAGTAGCATTATAGGATGGGTAAATATCACAACCTCTTGCTCCCTAGTAGCATTATAGGGTGGGTAAATAACACAACCTCTTGCCTCCCTAGTAGCATTATAGGATGGGTAAATATCACAACCTCTTGCCTCCCTAGTAGCATTATAGGGTGGGTAAATATCACAACCTCATGCCTCCCTAGTAGCATTATAGGGTGGGTAAATATCACAACCTCATGCCTCCCTAGTAGCATTATAGGGTGGGTAAATATCACAACCTCTTGCCTCCCTAGTAGCATTATAGGGTGGGTAAATATCACAACCTCTTGCCTCCCTAGTAGCATTATAGGGTGGGTAAATATCACAACCTCTTGCCTCCCTAGTAGCATTATAGGGTGGGTAAATATCACAACCTCTTGCCTCCCTAGTAGCATTATAGGGTGGGTAAATATCACAACCTCTTGCCTCCCTAGTAGCATTATAGGGTGGATAAATATCACAACCTCTTGCCTCCCTAGTAGCATTATAGGGTGGGTAAATATCACAACCTCTTGCCTCCCTAGTAGCATTATAGGGTGGGTAAATATCACAACCTCTTGCCTCCCTAGTAGCATTATGGGTGGGTAAATATCACAACCTCTTGCCTCCCTAGTAGCATTATAGGGTGGGTAAATATCACAACCTCTTGCCTCCCTAGTAGCATTATAGGGTGGGTAAATATCACAACCTCTTGCCTCCCTAGTAGCATTATAGGGTGGGTAAATATCACAACCTCTTGCCTCCCTAGTAGCATTATAGGGTGGGTAAATATCACAACCTCTTGCCTCCCTAGTAGCATTATAGGGTGGGTAAATATCACAACCTCTTGGCCTCCCTAGTAGCATTATAGGGTGGGTAAATATCACAACCTCTTGGCTCCCTAGTAGCATTATAGGGTGGGTAAATATCACAACCTCTTGCCTCCCTAGTAGCATTATAGGGTGGGTAAATATCACAACCTCTTGCCTCCCTAGTAGCATTATAGGGTGGGTAAATATCACAACCTCTTGCCTCCCTAGTAGCATTATAGGGTGGGTAAATATCACAACCTCTTGCCTCCCTAGTAGCATTATAGGTGGGTAAATATCACAACCTCTTGCCTCCCTAGTAGCATTATAGGGTGGGTAAATATCACAACCTCTTGCCTCCCTAGTAGCATTATAGGGTGGGTAAATAACACAACCTCTTGCCTCCCTAGTAGCATTATAGGGTGGGTAAATATCACAACCTCTTGCTCCCTAGTAGCATTATAGGATGGGTAAATATCACAACCTCTTGCTCCCTAGTAGCATTATAGGGTGGGTAAATATCACAACCTCTTGCCTCCCTAGTAGCATTATAGGGTGGGTAAATATCACAACCTCTTGCCTCCCTAGTAGCATTATAGGGTGGGTAAATATCACAACCTCTTGCCTCCCTAGTAGCATTATAGGGTGGGTAAATATCACAACCTCTTGCCTCCCTAGTAGCATTATAGGGTGGGTAAATATCACAACCTCTTGCCTCCCTAGTAGCATTATAGGGTGGGTAAATATCACACCTCTTGCCTCCCTAGTAGCATTATAGGGTGGGTAAATATCACAACCTCTTGCCTCCCTAGTAGCATTATAGGGTGGGTAAATATCACAACCTCTTGCCTCCCTAGTAGCATATAGGGTGGGTAAATATCACAACCTCTTGCCTCCCTAGTAGCATTATAGGGTGGGTAAATATCACAACCTCTTGCCTCCCTAGTAGCATTATAGGGTGGGTAAATATCACAACCTCTTGCCTCCCTAGTAGCATTATAGGGTGGGTAAATATCACAACCTCTTGCCTCCCTAGTAGCATTATAGGGTGGGTAAATATCACAACCTCTTGCCTCCCTAGTAGCATTATAGGGTGGGTAAATATCACAACCTCTTGCCTCCCTAGTAGCATTATAGGTGGGTAAATATCACAACCTCTTGCCTCCCTAGTAGCATTATAGGGTGGGTAAATATCACAACCTCTTGCCTCCCTAGTAGCATTATAGGGTGCGTAAATATCAACAACCTCATGCCTCCCTAGTAGCATTATAGGGTGGGTAAATATCACAACCTCTTGCCTCCCTAGTAGCATTATAGGGTGGGTAAATATCACAACCTCTTGCCTCCCTAGTAGCATTATAGGGTGGGTAAATATCACAACCTCTTGCCTCCCTAGTAGCATTATAGGGTGGGTAAATATCACAATCTCTTGCCTCCCTAGTAGCATTATAGGGTGGGTAAATATCACAACCTCTTGCCTCCCTAGTAGCATTATAGGGTGGGTAAATATCACAATCTCTTGCCTCCCTAGTAGCATTATAGGGTGGATAATATCACAACCTCTTGCCTCCCTAGTAGCATTATAGGGTGGGTAATATCACAACCTCTTGCCTCCCTAGTAGCATTAGGGTGGGTAAATATCACAACCTCTTGCCTCCCTAGTAGCATTATGGGTGGGTAAATATCACAACCTCTTGCCTCCCTAGTAGCATTATAGGGTGGGTAAATATCACAACCTCTTGCCTCCCTAGTAGCATTATAGGGTGGGTAATATCACAACCTCTTGCCTCCCTAGTAGCATTATAGGGTGGGTAAATATCACAACCTCTTGCTCCCTAGTAGCATTATATGGTTGGGGTAAACGGGGTCAGTCACAACCTCTTGCCTCCCTAGTAGCTTGTATGGTGGGGGGTAAATATCACAACCTCTTGCCTCGCTAGTAGCATTATAGGGTGGGTAAATATCACAACCTCTTGCCTCCCTATTAGCATTATAGGGTGGGTAAATATCACAACCTCTTGCCTCCCTAGTAGCATTATAGGGTGGGTAAATATCACAACCTCTTGCCTCCCTAGTAGCATTATAGGGTGGGTAAATATCACAACCTCTTGCCTCCCTAGTAGCATTATAGGGTGGGTAAATATCACAAACCTCTTGCCTCCCTAGTAGCATTATAGGATGGGTAAATATCACAACCTCTTGCCTCCCTAGTAGCATTATAGGGTGGATAAATATCACAACCTCTTGCCTCCCTAGTGTCATTATGGGTGGGTAAATATCACAACCTCTTGCCTCCCTAGTAGCATTATAGGGTGGGTAAATATCACAACCTCTTGCCTCCCTAGTAGCATTATAGGGTGGGTAAATATCACAACCTCTTGCCTCCCTAGTTAGCATTATAGGGTGGGTAAATATCACAACCTCTTGCCTCCCTAGTAGCATTATAGGGTGGGTAAATATCACAACCTCTTGCCTCCCTAGTAGCATTATAGGGTGGGTAAATATCACAAACTCTTGCCTCCCTAGTAGCATTATAGGGTGGGTAAATATCACAACCTCTTGCCTCCCTAGTAGCATTATAGGGTGGGTAAATATCACAACCTCTTGCCTCCCTAGTAGCATTATAGGGTGGGTAAATATCACAACCTCTTGCCTCCCTAGTAGCATTATAGGGTGGGTAAATATCACAACCTCTTGCCTCCCTAGTAGCATTATAGGGTGGGTAAATATCACAACCTCTTGCCTCCCTAGTAGCATTATAGGATGGGTAAATATCACAACCTCTTGCCTCCCTAGTAGCATTATAGGGTGGATAAATATCACAACCTCTTGCCTCCCTAGTAGCATTATGGGTGGGTAAATATCACAACCTCTTGCCTCCCTTGTAGCATTATAGGGTGGGTAAATATCACAACCTCTTGCCTCCCTAGTAGCATATATGGGTGGGTAAATATATCACAACCTCTTGCCTCCCTAGTAGCATTATGGGTGGGTAAATATCACAACCTCTTGCCTCCCTAGTAGCATTATAGGGTGGGTAAATATCACAACCTCTTGCCTGCCTAGTAGCATTATAGGGTGGGTAAATATCACAACCTCTTGCCTCCCTAGTAGCATTATGGGTGGGTAAATATCACAACCTCTTGCCTCCCTAGTAGCATTATAGGGTGGGTAAATATCACAACCTCTTGCCTCCCTAGTAGCATTATAGTGTGGGTAAATATCACAACCTCTTGCCTCCCTAGTAGCATTATAGGGTGGGTAAATATCACTACCTCTTGCCTCCCTAGTAGCATTATGGGTGGGTAAATATCACAACCTCTTGCCTCCCTAGTAGCATTATAGGGTGGGTAAATATCACAACCTCTTGCCTCCCTAGTAGCATTATAGGGTGGGTAAATATCACAACCTCTTGCCTCCCTAGTAGCATTATAGGGTGGGTAAATATCACAACCTCTTGCCTCCCTAGTAGCATTATAGGGTGGGTAAATATCGCAACCTCTTTCCTCCCTAGTAGCATTATAGGGTTGGTAAATATCACAACCTCTTGCCTCCCTAGTAGCAATATAGGGTGGGTAAATATCACAACCTCTTGCCTCCCTAGTAGCATTATAGGGTGGGTAAATATCACAACCCCTTGCCTCCCTAGTAGCATTATAGTGTGGGTAAATATCACAACCTCTTGCCTCCCTAGTAGCATTATAGGGTGGGTAAATATCACAACCTCTTGCCTCCCTAGTAGCATTATAGGGTGAGTAAATATCACAACCTCTTGCCTCCCTAGTAGCATTATAGGGTGGGTAAATAACACAACCTCTTGCCTCCCTAGTAGCATTATAGGGTGGGTAAATATCACAACCTCTTGCCTCCCTAGTAGCATTATAGGGTTGGTAAATATCACAACCTCTTGCCTCCCTAGTAGCAATATAGGGTGGGTAAATATCACAACCTCTTGCCTCCCTAGTAGCATTATAGGGTGGGTAAATATCACAACCCCTGCCTCCCTAGTAGCATTATAGTGTGGGTAAATATCACAACCTCTTGCCTCCCTAGTAGCATTATAGGGTGGGTAAATATCACAACCTCTTGCCTCCCTAGTAGCATTATAGGGTGGGTAAATATCACAACCTCTTGCCTCCCTAGTAGCATTATAGGGTGGGTAAATATCACAACCTCTTGCCTCCCTAGTAGCATTATAGGGTGGGTAAATATCACAACCTCTTGCCTCCCTAGTAGCATTATAGTGTGGGTAAATGTCACACCTCTTGCCTCCCTAGTAGCATTATAGGGTGGGTAAATATCACAACCTCTTGCCTCCCTAGTAGCATTATAGGGTGGGTAAATAACACAACCTCTTGCCTCCCTAGTAGCATTATAGGGTGGGTAAATATCACAACCTCTTGCCTCCCTAGTAGCAATATAGGGTGGGTAAATATCACAACCTCTTGCCTCCCTAGTAGCATTATAGGGTGGGTAAATAACACAACCTCTTGCCTCCCTAGTAGCATTATGGGTGGGTAAATATCACAACCTCTTGCCTCCCTAGTAGCATTATAGGGTGGGTAAATATCACAACCTCTTGCCTCCCTAGTAGCATTATAGGGTGGGTAAATATCACAACCTCTTGCCTCCCTAGTAGCATTATAGGATGGGTAAATATCACAACCTCTTGCCTCCCTAGTAGCATTATAGGGTGGGTAAATATCACAACCTCTTGCCTCCCTAGTAGCATTATAGGGTGGGTAAATATCACAACCTCTTGCCTCCCTAGTAGCATTATAGGGTGGGTAAATATCACAACCTCTTGCCTCCCTAGTAGCATTATAGGGTGGGTAATATCACAACCTCTTGCCTCCCTAGTAGCATTATAGGGTGGGTAAATAACACAACCTCTTGCCTCCCTAGTAGCATTATAGGATGGGTAAATATCACAACCTCTTGCCTCCCTAGTAGCATTATAGGGTGGGTAAATATCACAAACCTCTTGCCTCCCTAGTAGCATTATAGGGTGGGTAAATATCACAACCTCTTGCCTCCCTAGTAGCATTATAGGGTGGGTAAATATCACAACCTCTTGCCTCCCTAGTAGCATTATAGGGTGGGTAAATATCACAACCTCTTGCCTCCCTAGTAGCATTATAGGGTGGGTAAATATCACAACCTCTTGCCTCCCTAGTAGCATTATAGGGTGGGTAAATATCACACCTCTTGCCTCCCTAGTAGCATTATAGGGTGGGTAAATATCACAACCTCTTGCCTCCCTAGTAGCATTATAGGGTGGGTAAATAACACAACCTCTTGCCTCCCTAGTAGCATTATAGGGTGGGTAAATATCACAACCTCTTGCCTCCCTGGTAGCAATATAGGGTGGGTAAATATCACAACCTCTTGCCTCCCTAGTAGCATTATAGGGTGGGTAAATAACACAACCTCTTGCCTCCCTAGTAGCATTATAGGGTGGGTAAATATCACAACCTCTTGCCTCCCTAGTAGCATTATAGGGTGGGTAAATATCACAACCTCTTGCCTCCCTAGTAGCATTATAGGGTGGGTAAATATCACAACCTCTTGCCTCCCTAGTAGCATTATAGGGTGGGTAAATATCACACCTCTTGCCTCCCTAGTAGCATTATAGGGTGGGTAAATATCACAACCTCTTGCCTCCCTAGTAGCATTATAGGGTGGGTAAATAACACAACCTCTTGCCTCCCTAGTAGCATTATAGGGTGGGTAAATATCACAACCTCTTGCCTCCCTAGTAGCATTATAGGGTTGGTAAATATCACAAACCCTTGCCTCCCTAGTAGCATTATAGGCTGGGTAAATATCACAACCTCTTGCCTCCCTAGTAGCATTATAGGGTGGGTAAATATCACAACCTCTTGCCTCCCTAGTAGCATTATAGGGTGGGTAATTATCACAACCTCTTGCCTCCCTAGTAGCATTATAGGGTGGGTAAATATCACAACCTTTTGCCTCCCTAGTAGCATTATAGGGTGGGTAAATATCACAACCTCTTGCCTCCCTAGTAGCATTATAGGGTGGGTAAATATCACAACCTCTGTTTTTGGCAACTAGTCTCATGTTAATAATTTGGCGTTTTGATATTTTATTGTCAAAAAAAAACAATGCTTCGTCCGACATATAAGATAGGGGATTGGCCGGGGTGATTTGTATTGTTTCTAATTACTTTGAGGCTATTTTCGGATTTTTTACTAATTTCTTTAAAACATCAGCAGTATCCCGTTTTACCATATGACTGAAGTGGCATTTCTGTTGCAAGAGCAAGTTCATCGCGAGAGAATTCCTGCTGAAATGAACTTTTTTTTTTTGATTCCAGCCTCTTCCAAAGATATTTTGGTCATCCAATTCTACAAGCAGGTGGAAAAGGATTTTCAAATGACTGTGATTGTTCTAAATTAATTCTTAATAACGGGAAATGTAACATCCACTTCTAGCCAATCAGAATATTTCAGTAGAAATGTATTTTTTTTTTTCTCGTGCACAACTTCCTTCGTTTGAGAAAATCACTTTTCAAGAAATATGTTGTTTTTTAATATAATTTTTAAAATTATCCTAACATCCCCCTAACCCTAATTTATTTACAAAATTATCACTTATTGCCGCTACCGAACAATTTTATTCAATATTAGATCAAACATTTCTCTGCGCGTGACGGTAGGCCTTAGTTGCTGGCCGCCTCCTGTAATGAGAAAGGTAATTAAAAAAAACTGAAATAATTTGCACACATATTATTGTGCGGGAATTAATGTTCATAAACCACTCTATATTATAACTAAAATTTGTACTACTGTTCAGAGTTTTTTTTTGTAGCTCAATTTAAACAAGACAATTGTGTAAATGTTTTAGTGTTTGCAAGGTATGATTCCACGTGTATTTAACATAACATGTGGTTATACAGAAAAACGTTAAATATATCAATAAAAATTACAAACCTTGAGATGAAGTATCCATACAGAATAAGAAAGAAGCTCACTAAACGTGAACACACAACGCTAACAACACAACTGGGATGAAGACCAGACAAGTTTTTAACTATCGGCAACTTCCGATGTTCTTATTATCTTGATAAACATTATAATTCTACCCTCCTTTGCAGATAAGTTAAGAACAGTCATATAACAATTATATTAGAGTGAAAAAAATACATAAATTGATGAGGGTGAGTGAAAATAGTTTTTTGCAGCTAGATTTCGTTTCTGGCCCACTGTGCCATGGTCAGTTTATAAGAATAACTAACACACACACATACACACACATATATATATATATATATATATATATATATATATATATATAACATGAAATTAAAGGTTGCGGAAAATGCATTAATCGATCGAACACCTATATTAAGTGAAGATGAAAACATAAGGTTCCAAGATAAATCTAAACAAAAATCCAAACCTATTATCTAGGAAGAAGAGAGGAAAAGATCAGAAAAAATGAAAAAAAAAATACTGGAAACTAAGAAAGTAACAACACACAAAAAAATTGATTAATCCAACGTACCCCAAAGAGGATGAAACGATATATATATTGCACCGGTCTCTACGAGTTGTTTTATCTTAATCTTAGTGTGGTGTTATAGGAGCTTAAATTAAGAAGGATGGTTAATTAATGCAGGAACTATGATGAATCGATAAACATATTTGATGATGAATGATTCTGTTAGAAGTAGTATCGGAGTTTTAATGTATTTTTGTGTGTCTGGTGGAATGTTGAAAGTGTGATTCACTAGGAGTTTGTTCCGAACGGACGTCACTTCAGGCGGAACTTTATCCTCAACAACAGGAAAGAGCTCATGAAATGTTCATGGACGTGGGTTCCAACCCAACCGGATCCCATACTGCATGAACAACAATGATAAAAGTTAAGGAACTGGGAGAAACCGATGTTACGCCATAAAATTACCATCCGATTTGATATATAGCTAATTTCTTGCGAGAAATTTCGAAAATATTAGAAAATATTGAACTAATCGGAATCAGTCTCAATGAATTCTTGGTATAAAAAACTAAAGAGTAGTACTGTCCAAAAGTAATAAATCTCGCTGAAAGATGACTCAAGAATCTGAAGGTCTCTACTCTGAAACATAGTTTAATTTCTTGTCATTCCAAACATTATTTTTAAATAAACCTATTAACACTAAAAGCCATGCTTTCCAAATTAGTGCTCCTCTGTGACTCCAAAGCAGCTATACAGGCAATTTACTGGCCAAAAAGTTTTGACTGCAACGATTGCTATGACATTATTACTGACCTGCAAAATTGTGTTAAGGAAGTTGTCCTCCAATAGCTACCCTCCCACTGTAGGATTATCGGTAATGAAACAGCCGATCTCCTCGCCAAAAAAGGGTCTCGCATTGAACAGATGCCTAGATCTAAACCAACATCTTACTCCTCAGTGAAACGCCACATAAAGTTAAAATTCAAAATTATGAATGACAATAGACTTCAAACAGTGACCAGAAACAAAAAATGGGAATGCCTAATAAAACATACTGATATACCGAACATACCAAGAAAAACAGAAGTAGCACATTTTAGAATGACAAGGGACCATGGCTGCCTGGCAAAACACCTTCACAAAATCAATGTTCTGCCTTCACCGAAATGCATTTTATGCAATCACCCAGATGAAGAAATAGACGAAGATCATCTGAACAACTGTATCGCTGCCAAACATGAAGATTCTAAGGCCTCAATGTATTGGAGAGCAAGACTGCTAATAATGACTTCAGTGTTAGATGCAGCACATTAGACAATAACAACAAACATTTTTTTTAAATGCATTAGTTATGCACACAATCTGCATTTATTTATCCGTTTACTACCTCACTGGCACTATTGAACCCATAGGTTCATGGTCGAAAGGATATAAGCTCTCCATACATCCTATCCTGAGCTAATGTTTTACAAATATCACCTGTATAATCTACTGTCCTCAAATCATGGTTAATGTTATTCTCCCTCTCATTCTTGGTCAACCAACTGGGGACCTTTTCTCTGGTTTTCCTACAATAAATTTCCATGCCACTATTTTATTCCCCATTCGTGCAACACGTCCTGTAGGAAAACCAGACGGAAAACACCCAGTTGGTAGACCAAGAATGAGGTGGGCAAATAACATTAATCAAGATTTGAGGGAAGTAGATGATACAGGGAATGATTGGAAAACAATATCTCAGGATAGGGATGTATGGAGTGCCTATGTTGGCGCGCCCATGAACCTACGGGTTTCGATAGCCCCAATGAGTTAGAGTTAGTATTATTATTATTATTATTATTATTATTATTATTATTATTATTATTATTAAACTAATTCTATGGTTGTGGGAAAAGCAGGTTCAATTCCGTATGCAATGAGACACTTCACGCATCCTCACCCCCAGTCGAATGAATCCAGTTTATATCTTCGATATCCAGTTCTCTAAGATGTTCTATATATACTGGTGGGTGGGGGGACAGACTGCCCTAGCATTGCGAATCGAAATATATATTGTGCTTTACCTCATCTATGGAATAATTGGAAGAAAATCTACTATATGATGCCATCTAGTCTCTTACAGTATCCCTCTTTAACACATCAAGCATTTACACATGAGTCATAACGCCTATTTATCTATGCTGGACCCAGGGTCTCGAGGAGGGGCTGCAACCCTTCTATTTGGTCCTTTTCTTCTCTAAGTTGACACACACACATACAGAGGCTCGGAGTCATGAGGAAGTACATGAATGTTAACCCCATTAGATCGCCACCACTACATATTTTAAATGCCTGTGGTTTGTTGAACTAACATGACATGAGGTGAAATATGATTTGAATTGAATGAATGGATGAAGATGATATGACATTATGGTGGAGGAAAGAGGGATGTGATGAAATTCGAGAAAAAGGAGAACTCTGAGAAAAAAACCCGAAGCATCCCCATGTGGCCCTCCACCACAACCCATCTGGAAACGCCGGGATTCGAATACGGGATGCCAGTATGTGTAGTCATGCATGGTAGCCACGTGTCCATACAGAAAACGAATAAGAAGTGTAGGGCTATTAGTAAGTGCAAGGGGTTGATGGATTTGTGATTAATTTGATGGCCTCTTTCAGGTCTTGCCTTGTTGACGTTAATTTCATGATCTTTGGCTAATGCGTATTTTTGTATTTCAAGGTAAAACTAAAGCTGCAATTTTTAAATTTCATATTTAAAATCAAAGCGACGTCCACGCTGTGTTGAAATATAAACAATGTCATTATCTATTCCAAACCCTGGTCTATATACTGTGTGTAAGAGGACCTCACCGACAAAATGATAGGGATGATAGGCCACGCAGAGAGGATCATTTTTGTGAAAGAACACATAGTCGCAAACACGTCGTTATTCGTTATGCGCAGATGAAGTTGTTCACCCGTAAGGGTCGGAATTGAATACAAACAATTGGACAAGTATAATTGTATTGACTATGTAACTCATGCCCCAAATGGGAGTCGATGACCAATTACGTTACAATGATTTTTATTTACAACCAATCACAGTCTTGTTTCGCCTAGAATTTACCAACTAAAGTTTATCATAAGTAATGCCACGAGTGATTTCCAAATTATCGATAAGTTCACGACTCACGAAGTGAGGAGTGAATTTATCTAGAGAATTTGGAAATCAAGAGTGGCATTTGTTAGGAATATTTAACGAATAATTTTACTCACAAATCATTATTTAACTATAGTTATTTTAAAATATTTATATATTTAATGTAAACAACGATGTTTGAAAACAAATGAGAAAAGGTAGGTACGCTTCATCTGCTTCTCTTGTTTATCACTGCAAACAGATCATACTATTTATTGCCAAAGGAACGCAATATTGTAAGAATGCTCTCTAGTGGAGAAAAAATGAAACACATCAAACTGTATATTAATTCATTTCTGATGTCGTATGATGTAAATATGACAATTATATTTTTCTGGATTATTACCTGGGAAAAAATACATTTAAGAAAGTGCAAACAGTGGTTTCTTTTTTTTGTGGTATAATAAATTGCTACAAATGTTTTATATTAACTCCTGCAAGCGCAATGTGTTGACATGTATGCACTATATATACAATCTGGTAGCCGTATTTCTTATTGGCTCAGTCACTGCAAAATAATGGTCAGACCTGTTCAGAATATTAAAAAGGAGGAGCTTTCTTTAATATGGTAAATGTAACACTGATAAATATTTCGTGAAATACGACTCTGATTCGTTGTAAAACAGAAATCATTGAAACGTGATTGGTCATTGACTCCCATTTGGGGCATGAGTTAAATAGTCATAATAAAGAAAGCACCTCCTTTTTAACATTCGGAATAGGTCGTAGCATTATTTTGCAGTGACTGACTCTCTAAGAAAGACGGCAACCAGATTGTATATATAGTGCATGAATGTCAACACATAGCGCATGCGGTAGTTAATATAAAAGCATTTGTGGCAATCGATTATACGTCAAAAATAATCCTGTCATGCTCGGCCGATCGTTGCTGCGACGATATCAAACATGCAATGAGGCACGGTGTCGACTGCTTGAACACTTATTGTAAAAACATGTATTTTTTAATAAAATGATACGTGTACGATTGTTAGTATTCAATTCCGACCCTTACGGGTGAACACCTTCATCTGCTCATAACTCATAAACGACGTGTGTGCGACTATATGTTCCTTCACAAAAAAAAAGATTCTCTCTGCATGGCCTATCATCCCTACCATTTTGTTGGTGAGGTCCTGTTACACCCTGTAGAACGTCTCAATGATTTGCTCTTTCATTCCTTCTTCATTCCCTTAGTCGCGACACCACTTCATACTTCATTCCCGTCTATTGTTAGAAGTGTGAAGTTGAAGTTTCTGACTGCACGTATGCTACTACAAGACGTGTCTGTAGGAGATTCCAAGCTCATAGTTTGGTCTTTTCTAGAAACTGGACGAGACTTCCAACATAATAGAATATATGTTCAAAGATATCTTTCAGATTATTTTCAGACTCACAAAATATATTATTGTTACATATATAATTATAAAAAGTAGGAAATGTATCTAAAGAAATATGAAAAATGGTTATGTGTTGCTCAGAATTATTACCATTTTATATTTTACTACAATTTTCACTACCATAATCTAGTGGCTATCTTGCTCTTCTCTGCATCTGTTATTAGCGAATTCAAACTTAATCACAATTGATCCTTTTTTTTAAGTTAAACAAAATTATAGACTTCTTCAGAAAGGAAGTAAAGCAATGGTTCAATGTTGTACATGTACGACAGGTATAACTTTGTACAAAATATAATGTTCTTCTGTTGCCAAACTTTGAATCTATAATATTACAATGTGGGTGAACATTACAAAAAAAATCTAATAAAAAAATAACAAGTTTCACATGATTTATATCAGACCTTAAGTTCACTGTATCACAAGTTAGATGCAATAAATTTCACTCTCTCTCTCTCTCTCTCTCTCTCTCTCTCTCCTCTCTCTCTCTCTCTGTCTTTTAGAATATTTTAAAATTAGATCACATATTCAAACTTGTTAATCTAGGACAAGTAACCATCTCAATGCCCTGGCTAGCTCCGACGCAACACGATCAACACGAGAAGGCTCATTCATTCTAAAGAAATTTGAATATGATAGGCCAGATAGCGTTCAGGAACTATTTGGGTCTTAAAATTATCCTATTGTCTTATCATATAACCATATGTATAGATAACTGATTTAATATTAATGATTGGCCTGCAATGAAATGATAAAATTTAATGACAATGAAATTCTTATCCAGCATTTTTATTATTATTATTATTGTTATTAT
Organism: Diploptera punctata; assembly: GCA_030220185.1. Classification (NCBI taxonomy): domain Eukaryota; kingdom Metazoa; phylum Arthropoda; class Insecta; order Blattodea; family Blaberidae; genus Diploptera; species Diploptera punctata. The sequence continues at coordinate 757,217 of JASPKZ010001192.1, forward strand.
CATATTTAGTGCTATGATGTAATAATAAGAACAGTTAAGTCTCGTAGGGAGCGATGGTGGGACATGTGGCAAAAATGGGGATACAAAAGGGACATGGAAACTTCTTATAGAGAAACAGAAGTAAAGCACCTAGTAGGAGGCCAAGAATGAGGCAATAAAATAACATTATTAAAATATAAAATTATGGAATATTCACCTGAAAGGTCCGTCTCTTCAACTTAATTAATTATTTAACTGTAGCGCTTTCGGGACTTGTCCCATCATCAGCAGGATTCTAAACTGGTGTTTCACTGAAGATCTGGTAGAGGGCGGTACATATATTGAGTTTTGAATCCTTCCGATGATGGGACAAGTCCCGAAAGTGCTACAGTTAAATCATTAATTAAGTTGAGGAGACGGACCTTTCAGGTGAATATTCCATAATTTTATATTTTAATTTTGAATAATACCTCAACGGTACATCATGAATCTTATAAAAGTTGAGAATAACATTAACTATAATTGAGGGAGTTGCATTGTATGCCTAAGGGGATGAGTGGAAAATATTGGGATGTCTGGATGGCCATGAACTTAAGTGTTCGTTAGTGGCAATGAATTAGTTATTGGGATATATGGATGTCTGGGTGGCCATGAACTTAAGTGTTCGTTAGTGGCAATGAATTAGTTATTGGGATATATGGATGTCTGGGTGGCCATGAACTTAAGTGTCCGTTAGTGGCAATGAATTAGTTACTTAATTGTTTTTAAATAGATTCTTATAAACTCTTATAATTTCTAAAAATGTTATGTAAGCCTTTATCATGCAGAGAGAAGCCCTACTGTTATACCAACAGGTCTGTTGAAAATAATCCATTGCTTACCCAGGGTCATACAGATCTTCCGACACAAGGTATGTAACGTAGAATTTGTAGCAATTTATTTTATTATTAATGTACAGAATGATGGTCTTTTCATGGATGAGTGTAAATATGTATTATTGTGTATGTAGTGTAGATATGCATTTTATTTATATAATCAATACTAATAAAATTCATTGTTAAAACCGTTGAGGTGGATAGTCATAAAATAAAATACGCTAAAATGTACGTTCTTAGGTCAGAGCCGTCGTCCTCAACTTATAAAATATGTATTTTTTGTCTGAAGGCCTTTCAGAGTCACGACAACACTACATTAGGACCAGCACCATCAACCACCTCATCAAGTAATGTAGCGAAGATGCTGATGATAATGGCCTTCAGACAAAAAGCATACATATTTTATAAGTTCAGGATGACGGCTCTGACCTAAGAATGTATATTTTAACTTATTTTATTATACACATACACACACACACACATATATATATATATATATATATATATATATTCATTATTTTGATACAGGTGTGTATCCATGCAGGTATTTCTTTATATTATGATTATTTTCATGTTTTAAAATAATGCACGTATGGCCAAGCAGGCCCGTGCGCAATGTAAATGCATATGTATTTCCTTTCTTTTGGAAAAGGCAATAATTTCCAAATTCCAGAATTTGTATACATATTTTACTGTATATAATATATTTCGTTCATCCATTAAAATAGTAAGGATGATTATTCACAAGTAGGCCCACGTGTTTTGCTATTTTTCATTTCACACTCGCCTAATTTGTGGTATGTATTGTCTTCATTTTGAAACCTTCCCTTGCTGAGGGACTGCCTGGAAGATAAGGCGCAGGAAACAATAATTATTGTACACAATCATTTATTGAATTAAATAAAATGAAAAGAAAGAAAACACTTTAAAATGTCAATTTGCTACAGATAAAATAATTAATTAATGCTATTATTATAAAGATGGTTCTTTAAGGTGGTTAGACAACCTTCAAATACCGTTGACCGCCAGAAAATATAATTTTATTAGTGAATTAGTGAAGAACATGAGCCGTCCAAATCACAATGATTTTATAATAGTTCACAGATGTAATGTATTGATTTGATGGTCACTGGCTATTGAGCCCGGAGGTTTATGGCCGCGAGAACATAGATCATTATCCTTGAGTTAACGTTTTCCAATCACCCTCTACATAATTTACCTCCGTCAAATCGTGATTAGACTTAATGTTATTCTCCAATCATATTCTTGGCCTACCACTGGGTGCTTTCCCTCTTGTTCTTGGCCTACCACTGGGTGCTTTCCCTCTTGTTCTTGGCCTACCACTGGGTGCTTTCCCTCTTGTTCTTGGCCTACCACTGGGTGCTTTCCCTCTTGTTCTTGGCCTACCACTGGATGCTTTCCCTCTTGTTCTTGGCCTACCACTGGGTGCTTTCCCTCTTGTTCTTGGCCTACCACTGGGTGCTTTCCCTCTTGTTCTTGGCCTACCACTGGGTGCTTTCCCTCTTGTTTTTCTACAAGGAATTTCCATGCTTCTCTTTCATTCCCTCTTGATGCCACAAGTCCTGCCCATCCCAGTCTAGATGACTTAACTACTCTCATTATAATCAATTGATTTGGTGTTTACTTGATGAACATCCATTATGTTTAGTGATTAAATAAAATAAAACTGTTAAACTTTTTTATGAATTTCATATTTATTTTAATACAAATTCGTTACAGCCGTTTTAGTACTTTGTACCTTCTTCAGACGAATACTACGGATACAAATGAATTGTGTTATTATATATACACAACAAGTATACGTAATAAGTACTGATAACACAATTATGAGGTGTACATAAGTTAGAGTGTGGCACGTATACAGGACAAACTGAGATGCCTTTTATTTCTCGTATGAAAGAACATATGAGGGCATATAACAGAAATATAGATACTTCAAAATACGCTATCAATCTACTTTCATACAATCGTTGTCTTAATTCAAATTTTAAAGTTTTACATGTTTGTAACACAGGAAAATAATACCTTTTAGAATTTGTAGTAATAAATAAATTGAAGAAGAGCAATTGGCTGATCAATTTCCAACTGGATTTTAATGTATCACCTCTTTTAAATTTATTATAAGAAAATCTTTGTTACTCATTTTTTGTTTACATTCAGTTGCTTAGTCACACTTGTTAAGTACCTGGAGTGTATATATATATATATATATATATATATATATATATATATATGTAATAACAAAATTAATTTGTATTCGTAGTATTCGTCTGAAGATGGTACAAAGTACTGAAACTGCTGTAACTAATTTGTATCAAAATAAACATGAAAATAGTATTACATTTTGAGTTTTGTTTTATTTAATTCTCAATATAGCTGATATCCCATAAAGGTGAGTATCAGTTATACATTCTTCTCCATTCATCTGTCTGTTCGCCACTCTTTGGTCTAAAAAATGTTCCTCAGAACATTATTCTCAAATAGTCTTAAGACCTAATATTTTCTCTTCCCATAAAGAAAGAGTTCATATTTCACATAGAATTAACTGGAAGAATAACAGTTTCATATATTTTCAGTTTAACTTTTTTTTAGAGAATACGGGATGACAAGGGTCCCTATAATGTGTAGTAAGCATTTCCGGAATTTAGTGCATGTTAAATTTCTTCATGCACCTTATTCCCAGGTAACAGTTTTCCTTATTTAGAGGATCATAGGACCTATAGGTTTCATGAACCTCCGATTTAAGAACAACTGAGGCATTGGGAACATTTATTTCATCGTTATATTGCGTAGTACAGCCCTGTTGCACCCTCGCAAGGAGTCAGGTGCACCGTGAAGATAGCCGAGCGCAGTGCTTGGGGCTGACATCGCTGTGTCGCCGAATCTTCATTGTCAAACTCCGGCGATACGGATGCCTTGCGGTTTCCTCTGCCGTGTATTATCGAGTAGATGCCTGCCAGGCTTCAAACTTTACTGTACTACAAGGAATGAACGCCACAACAACCCAAGTAAGGGCTGCTTCGTCGTTTAACCGCACTGTCTCCCTCTCCCCGCAGGGCAAACCCGATATGTTCATCTCTTGAGACTGGAAATTTAAAGGAGACTTAACAATTTCTTTAGAAGCTCAGTAGCCCTGTAGCGATGTAGCTTAGCTGCAATACTTAGTATCGCTTGTTTAAATAGTATAAGTTTCTTGTGAAGCTCCGGGGTGCGCTCTTGATTTTGCCGAATTGCTAGTCATACATAACTTTTCTAACTTGGAGCCTCTCTTCTCATGTTACACAACAAAGGCGCTCAACAAGGAAATTACTTCCAAGTTCCAGACATCTTCATTTGGATCCATGAAAAATTGCTTTGTAAATCTTCATTTCCATATGTATTCTGATATCTAAATCGCATTCTATAAATGTTCGTTGATTGTATTAAAAAGTACATAAAACAAAAACAAATACATAATAATGTTTTAATTAAAATTGTCTTATGCTATTTATAAGTTTCAAGAGACAAATAGAGTAGGTTATTTATAATAATAATAAAATTAAATAAAGGATTTTTTATGGATGGATGGATAAAATAACGATTAAACATGAACATAGACAAGGGAGAGTAGGACAATAAAGTTTCAGTATTAGCTATATTCGCTGTATAGAATCCATGTAAAAATATTTGAATAAATCAACTAATAAAGCGGTATTAATGAGTTCCTATTATCAGGTTTACATTTACATTGATGAATAATTGCGCTGTTAGATAGGAGGATAGTTTTATTAATCTTCATATGATAGTGGAATGATTTATATAACCATAAGAACTAGAAGGTTTGATAGTGGAATGATTTATATAACCATAAGAACTAGAAGGTTTAAAAGCAATCACAACATTTTGATATTAGTGAATTTCCGGCTAGGCAGATGTAGTTTACATAGTTTTGCTGGATGAGTGCAAGAAAATGCCTTATGGCCGTAACTCTGCCAGAATAAATATACATTATTATTATTATTATTATTATTATTATTATTATTATTATTATTATTATTAGTAGTAGTAGTAGTAGTAGTAGTGGTGGTAGTAGTAGTAGTAGTAGTATTAGTAGTAGTAGTAGTATTATTATTAGCTCTTTTTTATTTTTACTAAAATACTGTTATTCCCCAGGCAAATCAGTGAATCATGAAATTATGAGGGTTAAATAATTTAATTTACAAAGTGTAAGAACATTCATGGAATATGTGTTTATTAATCGAAACAGTTTGTTTATATAGGATTATCCTGATTGCATTAATAGTAAGTTGATTTGCTCGAATTTCCCTGAAGAATTAATAGCTTCGTATTCGGGCTTGTTAGTTTGATGGCCGTGTACGCCAATTAAATTAATTAACCAATCAGCGTTCTTGTTTGCTAGGAATACAGTATCCTAGGACTATTAACGATATCAAAATATAACCGATCCCGATTTCGCCACGTAGTAATACAGTAGTTTGCACTTGCTGTAATATTATGTAATACCAGTATACAAAGGAAGTAACTAATTAAAATACTAAAATATCTTAATAGAGATTAGATAAATTAGGAAACATAAACAGGTTTCATTACTGTTAATATGTATCTATCTATCTATCACATATCTGTCACTATCAGTTAAAAATACAATAGAATTACTACAGTCTTAGGCTGAGAGTTATTTTTTTCGTCTCGTCAAAATTAGATCTGATAATTAAACTCCGATATGAAATCTTTTCTTTATTTCATTCCTGAAAAAATTGAAAAGAAAGCTATGTATGAATCTTGCACCCGTTCTTCGATCAATATTTAATTTACACACGTATGTGTCTGAACATTTGTTTTCTTTTTTAGGCTTCAGTTAGTCAGTCATTCTAATCCGCATTTTTCTATAAATTTCGAAATAGGCAATATATTTATGAAAAAAATATTAACAAATCTTCCCAAATTTTGAATTAAAAACTGTATTTTAATTCAATAAATAATCCTATTTTATTGAACGGGAAGAGTGCTCTTGAAAAGTACAATGTTTTGAGGAAAAGTAAACGAGGCCTATAAATATATCTTTGTAATATAAATATTTTGGGAGCGAAACAGGCAAAGAAGCCTATTATGAAGACGACGATGATGCGATGAATTTCTTAGTAATACCGTACAAAGGCTTGATGTTAAAGAAGATGCAGCTACACATCGACTGAATCAAATAATTATTTTAATAAACTGGCCCTGGCTCCCTTAAGGGCATTGTATACGTGTGTGTGTGTTCATTTGCAGTTACAGAATCCCACAATGTGGGAAGATGGGAAGTTTCAAATAATATTTTCCTCTTCTTCTTCTTCTTCGTCACGGTTTAAGCTTATCTACTAGCCTATTCCGGCTTCAAATTGCTGCTGTTTCCATCTTCTCTTTGGTTTTCCCAAGCTTCTTATTCCCCGTGGTGAATAGTTGTATGCTGCTTTTGGAATTCTATTCTCAGTCATCCTTGCTAAGTGTTCTTTCCTGTTTTTTCTGTATTTCACTATTCTTGTATTTAATTCCTCTATTTTTAGTTGTGTTATTTCTGTGTTGTATTTTTTATTTGTTCTTTGATATCCTGTTATTGATCTGAGAGATCTCATTTCAGCGGCTTGTATTCTGGCAGATTGTTGTGTTGTCACTGTCCATGTTTCGGACCATAAGAAATAATAGAACTGCCATTGTATTTTAAATACCCTCATAAGCAAACGTAGTAACAATATTGCCTATACCCGTCAACAGTTGGCAGCGTGTTATAACTCTATGTTCTTAGGCCTTGGATCATCCCTTCCATTTATATTCCATAAGAATTTGTCGCATATATAGTCAACAAGAGTTACGTCGAAAATCGTGTTATGATTTTCCGTAGGCTTTTATTGATAGAGTAGGTCATTTCAATGAGACTATCACAAGTTCAACGCGAGTTGTCACAGTTTTCTTAGCTATGGCAGTGATTTCAGCTGATTGGCAGGAGAAAAAGAGTTTCGAAGGCATGTATTCTAGAGGATATGCATTCAATTTGTAACGATTGCTCGATGTTCTAAATAATAATAATAATAATAATAATAATAATAATAATAATAATAATAATAATAATAATAATAATAATAATAATAATGATAATAATACTTTATTTATTCTGGCAGAGTTAAGGCCATAAGGCCCTCTCTTCCACTCAACCAGCACAAATACAAATAAATATTTGACAAATATAGGTATACACTATACTAATTATAAACAGTCAAAGATACAATAAATGTAGCAATGTAAATGTCATGTACAAACAAAATTTTATAGGGTAATAACAATAATGATACGATAATAATAATAATAATAATGATAATAATACTTTATTTATTCTGGCAGAGTTAAGGCCATAAGGCCCTCTCTTCCACTCAACCAGCACAAATACAAATAAATATTTGACAAATATAGGTATACACTATACTAATTATAAACAGTCAAAGATACAATAAATGTAGCAATGTAAATGTCATGTACAAACAAAATTTTATAGGGTAATAACAATAATGATACGATAATAATAATAATAATAATAATAATAATAATAATAATAATAATAATATAAATATGATACATTATACGGGAAACACCAATTAATATATATATATCTTACACTGGATAATAATGAAGTCGAGTTTAGAGCAAATATACATTTAGATTTCTTTTAAAAGATGCCAATGTCCGGCATTAAACCATTAAAGCAGGTAACTTCTATGACATGAAGAAAACTGCAGACTCAATTATAAGTACTGCAAGAGGAAGATCACTAATTTGAGCATTATTAAAGTATCAAAATAATTCCCTGGTAAAGTTTTTACTAATAAAATATTCGAGGAAGTAGAGGACTGGATGGAAGAAAACATATTGAAACATCGATCCACATAAGATCCACCATCTCCATACTTTGTTCCCTACAAGTCTACTTCCAGCAAAGGAAAATGATATCGTTAATACGCTGCCATGTCTTCCTGTTCATGAAAATTCGTTTTATGACCTTATATACTCTGTGTAACAGGTGCTGTGAGTTACTATTCGTTTGTAGTTTCTGTTCATTTTATATAATAGAAAACTTATTTTTATTTATTTTCAAAATTACTTATTAAGGCATTTAGAAACTTTATTACGATAGCCGGAGAGAATTTGGAACATTATATAACTTTTGTATTATTAAGCCCTAATTGCAATTTGTAATAATATGAAGAACCAAATATTTTATTTATATTATGATGATTAAATAAATGAAATCAAACATTACTTAAATTGTAAGTTGTTTTGTCTCCTGTAAAATATTCTAAAATGTAGTTAAAATATATGCAATTTCCACTCCACATTTATTATGAATGCATGTGGTGATGAAGAAATAAATGATATGGTAGGTCGTACGGTGTATGTTATGTGTGTAAGTTGAATCAGTTGCTCGCTGGACTAAGACTGCGAGAAGGAAATGAGAAGGAATGATGCGACCGGCCAGCTGAAAATTGCAAGTTATGGCAATTCCATTAGAGATGAACACAATGTATGTGACACAAACTGCGAAATAATGGTAAACAAATCCAAACCATTCTTTTCCGTTCCGCTTGAAACTGTGCCGTGTGCAAAAATAATAATAATAAATACGGAATAGACGGGGTTTTCAAGTTTATTGATATTGAACTCTCGAAATAGGCGATCTTAAGCCGAAGAAAATATTGAACCATAAACCAGATTTTTATTAGAAATCTTCAACTCACTTACCTACATTCTTATAGCGATGCCATTATTTTACATTCTCATTTACAACTTATTTCACAGCCCTAAGCAATACACCGAACTAATTAGGAGTGCGTAATGCTGTACAGATTTAAATAAATATCATTTTATAATTTATTTTGCAAAGACAAATTATTTCGGGATTTTTTCTCACCTGTAGGATAAATGTCAGGAAATTATAAGACCCAAATATTCCCCGAAGACCATTTTAAAATATTCTTGTTTAGTATGAATGTGTGAGAGAATACTACGTCTTATCTAAAATTTCATCTTTTCTCGGATGCGGCCCTGGAATTGAACTGATATTTTGTCAGGAGGCCCTTCATGTCTTTGTCTTGTCAAAAAGTATATATGTGTTCCAAAGTTTAAAATCGTGTCATGACAGGTCCGGTCTCTTTAAGGCCCATGAGACATAGGGTATGTTAAAGTACCTAAAATTGAGAGGTTAAACTAAAGAAAATAAGTACTTTTAAATTTAATTCTGTCTTTATTATTGTTGTTTAACCTTTCTTCTATTTGCTGGACCAGCACTTTCTACGGGATTTATATGCTATTGCATTGGGGGAGTTTGAGCTAGACATTAGACCTGTGAAAATGGTGGGACTCCCTTATTCTGTGGTTAGTAGGATTCCAGGGCTACTATCGAAAATGCACACGACAACACAGGACAACATACAAGCACTCAAAGTTAAGATCGAATTTAAAGTTCCCTATCCTGCCGGGAATCGAGACCGACCAAGCCAAGTAGGCGGACTTCTGCAGTTAATAATTCGCCATAATTTGAAAAGTATAATCCTTTCTTATATTTCAGGTCACTGTAATCATTATAATTAATTGAATGTGGATTGAAATAATAAGCATGTACATATTTTATTGTCCACCGCTGTGTTCTCGAGGTAGTGTGCTGCCTTGTCACGCAGCGGGCCCGGGTTCGATTCCCGATCGGGAAATGCTCCTGGGTGAGGTTTTGTCGGGTTTTTTTCCTCGCCTGTAAGACACATGTCAGGACGCTTAGGGTCCAACGGTCTCCGAAGATCATCCGGCCATCGTCATCCTTCACTGGTGTGGAAAGCAACGTGAAGCTACCACACCTATAATTCCCTAGTAAAGCTGCAAAGTATAGCAACGCTCTGGTTGCAGTGAAAGACCTGCTCTCGGGCAGAATTACTATGGATAGATGGACATATTTTATTAATTGAAAAATTGATAGTAAAACTAGGCAAGTCTACCTCTCAGAGCAGAATGTTCACTGTCTTCTCTACGGGGCACCACTTTGATCATTTTCTACGAACAAATAATATCCTAATTCAACAAGTATTTTAAAATCAAGCATTATTACAAAAAATACAGAAATTGTTAATTGTCAAGAATTAGATTACCGTGTGTTCGTATCTTTACTTTAAGTGCATATGATCGGTATTGTAGTGATTTTCATTTGAAGGACGAATGCTTCACTATGTACTCCTGGGAAGACAATCACAATAGATGGTTGGTGATCGTAAAAGCCCACTAGACCACTACTTGAAATGATGATGATGATTCAGGTATGTTTGTACTTACACATATTCAAACAACGCATATTACTCTGCTTAATGAATTCTAGCTTTTTTTCTGTTCATACACAAGTACATATACATTCAACAACACAGACGCTTAAGGAATTTTATTTATGACATTTATATTTGTTCTTCTACTTCTACTTCATGAAATTAGGCCTTTTGATCTGTTTTCACCCCCCCAGGAGCTATCACCTTGACGTGGTGGGGGGGCTTAGTACCCGATGAACCAGACGACTCTACTGGGGAAGATTGACTTAGGTTAATCTTGCTGGTGGGTAAGAGGCGAGGGGAACTAAGTATAGCTCACAACGAAGGAATGGCGTCTGTATCCATATTGGGCGGCCACATCTTCGTCAAGTCAAGTCTTCAACGGTCAACAGGGCGACAAGGAATAGCACAGCTAAACTTGTAGGGCTTGAAGAGCGGAAGAAGCCCCTCTCTTGGGGGGTGGATACCCAGAGGAGCATGTTTGGAGGCTCAGAGGAAGCAGCCCTTCCACCATCCTTGTCCTGCGAAGCGCTCGTAACGCTTCCAGGAGACATTTATCTTACTGAGAAGCTTCATGGAAATCAGCCGGATTGTCATAAAAGGAACCGACCCAAGCAAGATAAAAGGATACGATTTGGAATAAAGGACATTTTGAAATTAGGAAATTGGAACGTAAGGGGAATAAATACAAAAGAAGAAGAATTAGAAAGAGAATTAAAGAAAAAAGAAATAAATATAGCAACAATAACAGAAACAAAAAAGAAACTAAAAGGAACAAAGGACTTACAACACTATACTATGTTGTATAGCGGAGTAGAACAGACAACAAGAGCGCAGTGTGGAGTAGCAATTTTAATAGATGAAAAATGGAAGAACAAATTGAATAGCTATGAGTTTATAAATGAAAGAATCCTGATAGCCAGATTTAAAATACTTCATCTAATTAATATATGTTGGCAGACCTATGGGATTCCAACCACTTGGAAAACAGCAATTGTCAAGAATATATTCAAAAGAGGAGACCGGAGAAATTGCGAGAATTACAGAGGGATTAGCTTAATGAATACTGGCTACAAAATATATACGAAAATAATAATAATAGATTGAGAAACATAACAGAAGTAATAATAAGTGAAAATCAAAGTGGATTCAGAAAGGGAAGGTCATGTATAGACAATGTCTTTACACTGAAACAACTCATAGAAAAGAGAAGAGAACATAACTTAGAAACTCACATAGGATTTATAGATTTGGATAAGGCCTTCGATCGAGTAAACAGACAAAAATTATGGGAAATATTACGAATGAAAGGATACCCGCTGTGCCTTGTAGAAACATAAAGACATTATATGAAGACCAAATATAATTATAGATACCGGATTCAAAAGAACAGATGCAATCAAAACAATACTGGATTACGACAAGATGTAGTTTATCACCCACTTTGTTTAATATATATATAGACGATATTTTTAATAAATGGAAAGTTTTAGTAAATCCAGGAATAAGAATGGATAATAAAATGTGCATAAATAATCTTTTATTTGCTGACGATGTAATCATAATACAGAAAAATGAAGACGACTTACAGAAATCAATGCATGCATTAAATGAAATATGTAAATTATTAACGATCTAAAAATTTCTGTAAGGAAAACGAAGACCATGGCTTTTAGAGGAAGAGATCCAGTGAGAACAAAATTATTTTAGAAAATCAAAGTATAGAACAGGTGTCTAGTTTCAAATATTTGGGCTGTGATGTTGGCTACAATGTGGAAAGAGATATTGACTCCAAAATAAATAAATTTCAGACGGTGTGTGGAACAATACAGAGAACATTCAAAAATAAAATTAGAAAAGAAACCAAGATAAAAATGTATAATGTTATGGCGGTTCCCACAATATTGTATGGATGTGAAACTTGGGCTCCAGTGAAAAGACAGAAGGATAGAATACAGACGGCAGAGATGCGGTTCCTAAGACAAGTAAAAGGATGTACAAGACTTGATAGAATAAGAAATGAGGATATAAGAGAAGAATTGAAAGTACAGCCTTTGTTGGATAAAGTCACGAATTACAGACAGAAATGGATTGATCACATGGATGGAATGAGCAAGGAGAGATATCCATTGTTAGCCAGAAATTATCAAGCAAGAGGAAGGCGTGATGTTGGAAGACCTAGAAGACGTTGGGCTGATGCAATATGAAGTCGGAACGGGCAATTGCCTAATCCTTGGAGTGATGATGATGATGATGATGATCTGTTTTCACATCAAGTGGGTTTTAATGAATCTTCCCATCTAGTAAATGGGTGTCCAACACTTCTATGTCCTATTGGTTTATACTTCCATAACAGCTGGGGGATTCTATCTGTAGTATTTATTTTAACATGTCCATGCCAGATGTTTCTCATATTATTCATTAATATTTAAATATAAGATAATATGATAATTTTACATTTTAGTTGGTCTGTGAAACCTTCATTACCTTTAGATTTGATATCGATCTGACAAAGCTACTTAAGATTATAAAAGAGAACTTGGACGAATTGTAAAAAAGACAAGATAATAGTTAATGTGAGAGTGAATTGAACTGGATGGATAACATTTCTGTTCTATAAAATTTCTCAGTTTCTATAAAACTAAATGAGTTGTATGCAATTCACATTTCCTATGAAATGTTCCCTTAACGTTTAGTCTGCAGTTTCAGATTCGGTTCTGATAATATTCAGTTTAATAGTGTCTATAATGTTTTATGCAGTCGTGTAAAATTATATTTTATTGAATTAATAATGTCCGCTAACAGCTTAAATTCATTGAACTATTGTGTTGTAGAGAAGAAAAATGTACGACGTAGTTTGTTTCCACGTCCCACATAGGAGTAAGGATAGCAATTGAAAACATGTGTTCTTCCTGAATACGTTTGAATTATTGCTTACATATGTATGCACTTAGCACAACTGAATTAATACGAAAGATTCCAGTGACCTATTTCACATATCTTGGAAACAATAAAACAAGATAAACGAAAAGCAATAGGAAAGAATTGTGAGAGCAGAATACGGAATTATGTGCTTGACGTCTCGACAAGAATTAATTTAAAATCGTTTATGCACGAATATTCTCATATGTAACAGAAGTTTTGGTAGTGACAATTCCATTAGGAATGAGACAGTCTGCTCATATCGTTTCGAATTACAAACATGTAAAACTACTGTATAATTCCTTTATAAAGGGGATTGGAAATTATTTATCATTTTTATTCTTTAATGTTTAATATTATTAGTATCTTCATGTCACAATATTCATATGTCCATATGTCTATGCGCGGATGAATAAATAACAACAATTGCAACTTTCTTAATTTACATAATATTTTAGTAAGAGTGCGTCACTCTGTATAAAAAATGGGACAGAAAGCAATTGAGAGTTATAGTTCCAAAAGTGTATTATCCCTAAAATTAAAATTTAGATAAGTGTACTATTGCACTCTATGATAAAACAATACAGTGTCAGGACTATTTGCTTGACAACTAAAAAAATTCTTCACCCACTCAATTTAATGGGAGAAATATATATATATAATGTTCCAAAATATGTCGTAATGTGAGATGAAGTTATCATAAGTAATGCCACGAGTGATTTCCAAATTATCGATAAATTCACGACTCACGAAGTGAGGAGTGAATTTATCTAGAGAATTTGGAAATCAAGAGTGGCATTTGTTAGGACTATTTAACGAATAAAATTAAGCCGTTTACTCACAAATCATTATTTAACTGTAGTTATTTTAAAATATTTATATATTTAATGAAAACGGCGATGTTTGAAAACAAATGAGAAACGATAGGTACGCTTCATCTGCTTCTTTTGTTTATCACTGCAACTAGATCATACTATTTCAGAATATTAAAAAGGAGGAGTTTTCTTTAATATGGTAATTATAACACTGATAAATATTTCGTGAAACACGACTCTGATTGGTTGTAAAACAGAAATCATTGAAACGTGATTGGTCATTGACTCCCATTTGGGGCATGAGTTAAATAGTCATAAGTAATGTCACGAGTAACGAAGTGACTCATGATTTTATCTAGAGGATTTGTAAATCAAGAGTGGCTTTTATTAGGACCATTTAACGAATAAAATTAAGCTGTTTACTCTAAAGTCACTATTTTAATATAATTACCGGCATTTTAAAATATTTATATATTTAATGTAAACGGCGATGTTTGAAAACAAATCAGAAATGTATGGTTATGTTAATCCACTGCAACTTGATCATATTATTTATTGCCAAATAGGATCGCAATGAGCGATAACACTAAGATCGCAATATTGTAGTAGTAGTAGTAGTAGTAGTAGTAGTAGTAGTAGTAGTAGTAGTAGTATTAATATGACTTTATTAGACTAAAAGTGAGATATATACAATTTTATTTACAAATATGGGTCGCACGGGCAGTAAGCCGTACGTGCTGTTGACAGTCTGTTACCATCCATCCATAGTAATTCTGCCCGAAGGCAAGTCCTTCACTGGAATCATAGCATTTCCATGCTATGCTTGCAGCTTTACTAGGGAATTGTAGGTGTGGTAGCTTCCCGTTGCTTTCCACACCGGTGAAGGATGTTGATGATAATGAAGATAATGATAAGATTAAGATAATGATGATGGCCATATGATTTCGGGGACCGTTTGGGCCTTAAAATTGCCCTGACATTTGTCTTACAGGCGAGGAAAAACCCCGATAAAAACCTCACCACAAAACTGCCCCGACCGGGATCGAACCCGGGTCCGCTGCGTGACAAGGCAGCACGGTAGCTCGAGACCACATTTACATAAAGAAAACACAATAATATTACAATTACGTAATAACACAATAACATTATACGTTAAACTTATATGGAATTATTAAGAATTAATGGTATCGCATTTTTATAACATGTATTTATTCATGAATGAGTGTTGTTCTTATTTTCCGCGTTTTGTCCACAAATTTACCCAAGTTTATCCAATTTTCTGGATTTACCATTAAATCGTAGCATGCCAATCGTTCACGATTTTAATTTAGAAATCTTTCCGGTAACAACTGACGCCTCCAATATTCTAAATCGTTAAATTTTCCTAATGTATGTATCTCGTCTTCCAAGCTCCCGCACATTGGACATATTCTCATATCGTGATCATCACTAATTTTTAGAAATTTCCATGTCCCTAGCTTAACCAAGTAAGCCCAGGTCTCTCTTTAAATCCTAGGTTGAGTATATAAGATTCTTTTCCCCTAACATGTTTTAGGTCTCTTTGTAAAAACAGTGAGCGTTTTCCCGTACATTCGGCGAAAAGATCTTGTTGATTTATACGTATTTTAACGACCAAGAGCTACAATGTACAACTCAATGTTCTGTATTCAACTCCCATCTAGTATCATTATTCCAAAATTATATCACGTATTAGTAAAACATAAATTAGGCCTATATCGAGAAGAAAAATTATAGTATAGCCGAAGATACAGAATCTGTCCAACCATTACTTCCTCCATGTCTTATTGTCCTTCAAATAAATTCGTGTATCATTTTAAAATTAAATCAATGCAGTATACAATACATTGGTATAGAGGCCGAAAAAATGTTTGCATCATAAGTCGACGAAATACATTCTAGCTTTTCATTTACTGATTTATTAGACATCCTCAGGAGCACCAGCTGTGGAGTCTACCTCAGCAGTTGTAGAAACATCAAATTGTGTTAAAATTGGACCAAGTCCATTCAGCTCGAAAGATAATTTTACGAATCAAGCCTACAAATTTATTTAGGATGTATATTTATTGTAACTTTTTTTGAATAGTACATCCTCCATAAATATAGATTTTTTTTTCAAAATTTCTGTATTTAATTTTAGGATTCATGTTTATAGAAACCACTTTTTACATACTACCTTCTATGTAAGTATTACAATTTAAAATATCATCTACTTAATTTTAAGATGCGTATTTAATGGAACTTGTTTACGTAATGCCTCGTCTGTAAAAAAATTAAACTTTTTTTTCAAAACTTCATGTATATCCAAGCGAAAAAAATATGTTTTCAGCAACAACTAGTTTTTTTAGTCTCATAAATACTTTGAAGAATCTTGCGTACTAAAAGTTAGATAAGCAAAACCACTACTACTTCACACATTTCATTAGAAACACTTAAGTAATAGGCCTATTATTGATTAAAATTAAAAATGCTGGTTGTAGACATTTAAAAATTTAAATGATCCATCTTACTGAACATAATGCAGTTGTCTCTTCTCGTTATGTGAATCTGTTCTACTAAGCAGATAGTAAATTATATCAGCAGGTAGTTTACGTAAATTGGAATATTCCTTAGTTTTGAGGTTAATCCCACCAATTCCAAAGAATGTGACATCACCAGACAGTTTATTAATTAGATTTCATAGCCTTATCAAAAATACTTAGAAATAAATTAAAATTTAAATTTCACCCAAAAACCTACCTTTTAAATCCCCAGCTCAACTACAGATAGAACAGCGACAACAAACTGAAGAGTAAAAATATAAAAAATGCACGTTACCATAATTGTATGAATAATTGTAATAATCTGAAATGTACACAAGTTATATTTCAATAAAGAGAAAACTGATGTCCGGTTTTGGCCCTCCCATTGTAGAGTCATCCGAAAGCCAAACTTGGTAAGATCCCGCGTGATCGACTAATCCGATTGAGATATTAAGCGGTTTCCCTCAATCCAAAGAGCAAATGCTGGAATAGAACCCCAAAGGGTCCGCTTCCGACTTCAAATTTGAATTCACAATTTAAACCGGGGCTAATGTATTTTACAGGAAACCGGGGTTCTACCTATTAAGGAGGACCAAAATGGATCGCTCACCGCCAACACTTAAGTGATGGCCGCAGAGCTTTCCATCCATCTATCTATCTATCTATCTATGGACTATTCAACTCATGGCCTAAATGACAGTCAATGGCCAATCACATTTCAATGAATTTTGATTTACAACCAATCACAGTCTTTTTCACCTCGATTTTACCACTTTCATTTTATCGCTTTCATTTTATCAAGTGGCTCCCAGATTGTATATATAGTGCACGAATGTAACTAGGTTCTGCCTGCGAGATATAATAGAAAAACATTCGTAGCAATTGATTATACCATAAAAGTAACTTTCTTAAACATATTATTTCCCAGGAATTAACGTTGAAAGAAAAATATAATTTACAGATTTACATCATACGACATTAGAAATTAATTAATAACCAGTAATGACGTGTTTCATTATTTCTCCACTAGGGTGCATTCTTACAATATTGCGATTCTATTTGGCAATAAATATGATCTGGTTGCAGTGATGAACAAATGAAACAAAAGTTTCTCATTTGTTTTCAAACATCGCCGTTTACATTAAATATATAATATTTTAAAATAACTATATTTAAATGATGATTTGTGAGTAAATAGCTTAATTTTATTCCTTAAATAGTCCTAACAAATGCCACTCTTGATTTCCAAATTATCATAAGTAATGCCACGAGTGATTTCCAATTTATCTAGAGAATTTGAAAATCAAGAGTGGCATTTGTTAGGACTATTTAACAAATACAATTAAGCTCTTTACTAAAAAATAATTATTTGAATATAGTTACCGGTGTTTTAAAATATTTATATAGTTGATGTAAACGCCGATGTTTGAAAACAAATTAGAAATGATCGGTACGGTTCATTTGCTTCTTATGTTCGTCACTGCAACTCGATCATATTATTTATTGCCAAAGGAACGCAATATTGTAAGAATACACTCTTGTGGAGAAAAAATTAAACACACATCAAACTGTATATTAATTCATTTCTGATGTGCTGATTGGTTTCTTTTTTGATGGTATAATCAATTGCTACAAATGTTTTTATATCAACTCCCGCTTGCGGTATGTGTTGACATTCATGCACTATACATACAATCTGGTAGCCGTATTTCTTAGTGAGTCAGTCAGTGCAAAATAATGCTATGACCTATTCAGAATGTTAAAAAGGAGGTGCTTTCTTTATTATGATAAACTTTAATTGGTAAATTCTAGGCGAAACACGACTGTGATTGGTTGTAAATAAAAAATCATTGTAACGTGATTGGTCATTGACTCCCATTTGGGGTGTGAGTTAAATAGTCTACATAAATTAACTCCTCACTTCGTGAGTCATGAATTTATGGATAATTTGGAAATCACTCGTGGCATTACTTATGATGATTATGAATAATGGTAAAATTTTAGCAATTCTGAGGATACTCTTTGTTTGGGAAGTAGTGAATATTCTTCACTTAAAACCTCAAAGTGAAAACGTTAATACATCCTAAGATATACAATAATGATTATCACATAGCTTATAGTACATACCCCCTTAAAAGATATGTTTTTCATTCGTTGAACACACAAAGATAAATCAGTAACAAGCAGACACGTAGAAGCAACTGGTACCTCATCCCTCGTATTAGAGTTAATTAACTAATTTTAAATGAAAATTAAAATATCCGTTGCTAATTTGAAGAGTAGAGACATTAATTAAGATATGTGGAAACGTACGCCGTTTTTGTTCTCTAGGGAAGCAGTATGTGAATTATTCAGGAAGCAGAAAGAGAGGGAGGGATGTAAACAGAGAGAAGAACAAGGATGAAATGCAATTGTTCCACTATTCATTTCTCTTCACACAAGACGGTCTGCCGGCTACTTTACCAGATAGACACTCCAAACTACATAATTCATGGCTTTTGAACGCAGACTTCCCGCCAAATTGCACTTGTAACGGACACACTCATACACAATTCATTTACTGATTAATTAATAAAGCGTAAATTAATTCACCCACTACACTTTTCATACTGATTTCAATAAAGAATTTTACTTAATCACTAAAATATGAATTACTTGTTTATTATTTTTTGGCGGGGGTACGTATAAGTAGGAGAGAGGAGAGAGAGAGAGAGAGAGAGAGAGAGAGGAGAGAGGAGAGAGAGAGAGAGAGAAGGAGAAGAGAGAGAGAGAGGAGAGAGAGAGAGAGAGAGAGAGAGAGAGAGAGAGAGAGAGAGAGGAGAGAGAGGGAGAAGAGAGGAGAAAGAGGAGGAAGAGAAAAGAGAGAGAGAGAGAGTGAGACGAGAGAGAGAGGAGAGCGAGAGGGGGGGGGGGGTTGATTCTTCCCCCGAACCTATAGTGCTCTGCCAAAATCTTTAATACAATTACACATTGCCAAATCCATCGAGGCTCCAGTCAG
Source organism: Diploptera punctata (assembly GCA_030220185.1). Taxonomy (NCBI): domain Eukaryota; kingdom Metazoa; phylum Arthropoda; class Insecta; order Blattodea; family Blaberidae; genus Diploptera; species Diploptera punctata. Next base: position 776,699 of record JASPKZ010001192.1, read on the forward strand.
CCACTTTCCTTCTTGAAGCGTGTTGCCTTAACCAACTATGCTATGGCATCCTTTTATTATTATTGCGGTATCTTATTAATTTATTTTTACTTACAAATATTAATTTAACAAATTTGCAATATTAATTTAAAAAATTGCAAACATTTAAACCACTACAAAATAAATTCACATTACATCAACCTGCGACTAATAAAAAAGTTACTTTCTTAATTTAGAGTGAAAATTTTCACGAATAAAACAAGTAAAATTTCATCTTTTTCTATACATTGATACCGAAAATCACATTATATGGTTATTTTGACCTAATGGTAAAAAAAATTCCGGAGCATCTTAAATTTATAAAAATTTAAAATAACTCGTTTATTTCTGCTCATAAATCCATTTTATAGTGACACACATTACATATAACAAAATAAATTGGACAACGTTTTAATATTTGAGCACGCATAATTTCTGAATCAATAAAGATATAGAGTTCAAATTACAGATATACAAGATAAATGAAATCATAAACGACAATTTAGAAATTGAATAGCCTTCTTCTTCTTCTTCTTCTTCTTCCAAGGATTAAGCCTGTTGATTCGTTCCGGTTTCATGAAAGCTAGAATTGTTAGTATTGTTTAGACCATCTCTTGTGTGGGCGTCCAAAATTGTTGTAAATCTTTTTTCTGGCATTCTATCAACATATTCTTACCAGGCGTTGCTATATTTTACTATTCAATCTGTAAATTTGAAAATATGTAGTTCCTTTTTTATATCTTCATTTCGTTTCTTATCCAGCAGAGTATATATTGCTATATTTCTTAAAAACCTCATCTCAATTGTTTCCAGTTTTTGTTCTTGTGTTTAGTGATCGTCCAATATTCTAATCCATACATCAATACAGGAACATCTATTATTTTATAAAATTTCATTTTTATTTATTTTATTTTATTTTTAAGAGTTATTTAAATAGTGCCACACATTCATTTATTTTATCATTAATATCTCCAATTTTAACAAATGATAAATTTAAACCTAGATATTTAAAACTATTCATTTGCTTTAATATTTTATCATCGACTACTATTTTTGCTCTTAAGGTATTATGTCCTTTAAATGCTAAAATTTTAGTTTTATTCTTTGAAATTTTTAAATTATAATTGGCACGTATTTTTTCCAAATTAAAAATAGCTCTATGTGGATCATCTTTCCTGAACTGGAAATCACTATTTAATCATCCTTCCATCCAATCATAGTAATTCTGCCCGTGGACTGCAATCATAGCATTTTCATGATATGCTTTTCTGCTTTACTAGGGAATTATACATGTGGCAGCTTCCCGTTGCTTTCCACACCGGTGACGATGATGATGATGATAATGATAAGGATGATGATGATGATGGCCGGATGATTTTCGGGGACCTTTGGGCCCTACGCTTCCTGACATTTGTCTTCCAGGTGAGGAAAAACCCCGAAGAAACCCTCACCCAGGAGCCTGTCCCGACCGGGCATCGAACCCGGGCCCGCTGCGTGAAAAAGCAGCGCGCTACCTCGAGACCACAGCGGTTATTGAATCAAACAATTTATTATTTATTTTAAAATACTTATTTAATGAAAGACGCCCTTGTTTGGCACCACGATTAATTATTACTTTTTGTTGTTTTGATTTAAAACCCGTGTCTATTACAATTTTATTATTTAGATATAAACTTTGAACAGCCGTGATGTAATTTTGTGGAATACCTTCATTTCTCATTATATCCAATGATTTTCTATATTTACCATATCAAGCTTTTTCATAGTCTATAAATCCTATATATGTTAGGATGATAAATTCTATATGTTTTTTTAATGATTCAGTCATTGTGAGCATACAGCCGGAAAAGGGTCTTCCCTTCCTGAATTCATTTTGAACATCCAATATAATGTTTTCTATAATTATGTTTAAGCGGTTTTTTAAAATATTGGCATAAATTTTATAGCACCTATTAAATATACTTATTCCTCTATAATTAGAACAATCTTGTCTGTTTCCATATATATATATATATATATATATATAGAGGGTACATATTGGCAAAAACAAATAACCACAGGTTCTGAATTATTATTATACAGTATAAAAATTATAGCAGTGGAAACTGCATTTTGAATCATATATGTAAAATCAATTACAAGCTGCACAGATGACATTCACGACAACTTTTATATCTAAGTAAATTGGATGAAATAGAAATATTGATATTCTTCAGAAATTAAAAGTTCGAAACATGGAAGAAGTTATCCAAACGTATAAAATCAATAGGTTAAAATACCACCATGGAATTAATTCCAATCATTTAATAAAGAAGGTATCCCAGTATCATTCTAGAGGACAAAGAGAAGAGTACAGACTTAAACAACGCTGGAAAATCAAGAATATCTTGGGATTTAAAAACAGGTTCAACTGGGTCTCTACCTAAATGTTATGATGATGATAAATTGTAAATAGAGTTATACAAGACACATAATAATTTTCAGAAAACATAAAATAAACCTTAAATTATTAATTAATTACATTACATTACATTACATTACATTATATCAGAAATAGTCCGCCGCTTTAGTAAAAAATATGGTAAATATTTTTGTCTCGGTCCAACCGGGTCAGATTTCGTTCTCGTCGGGAGATATTTCTAGGTACACTTTAATTTTAATTTTTTTTTAGAGGAGAGAGTTTTCCTTACCTGCAAAACAAATACGTAAGGAAATTGAGACTCAAATAGTCCTCAAACACTATCGTAATCGCCCAATTCATATTCGCCTTGTTATAGTGAATGGTAATTTTTACTTAAATATTCGCGTTGTCTCGGAGGAGAACTCATCATTTAGCTGATCACTTATTTAATGTGTTCCAGACTGACCTTGTGATCAGAAAGGTAGAAACATGATCCAGAGAAGAAATCCTGTTTCAATGGCCCGTGTCTCTTTAAGGCTCTGGAGATGAAGCACGCGATCTCTAATAATGACAAATAAAAACGTAAATAAATTAATAAATGTTATTAATTATAATTTTTTTTAAATTAAACAATTTCATAACTAATTGTTTCAGGGTAAATAAATCGTCTTTATCTGCATTATCGTTTTATGTGCGCTTTCTTGAACATAATAAAAATTAAAATAAAACTTCCTTCTTATACACTGTAGACATTTCTCTGAAAGTACAGTGTCGATCTAATGTGGGAACTTTACAGGTTCTGAATTTTATAAGTAATGACGGTTATAAACGAGGGAGGGGTTATAATTTAGCTTATCAGTCATAGCAACCAAATCAATCGACGTTCGCTCCTGGAATCTGTCCAGGCACTGATATCGATCTAAACGATAAGATAGTTTTTTGAAATAGTTTTATCAATTTTTTTTTGTAAATCAGTTTTTCTAATAACCTTTTGAAATTAGTTTGTGAAATTAGATATGGGTATGTTGATTTAAAATTTACAGTGAAACTAAATTTATTTATAACTCTAACGTTATTTATATAAAGAGAACTACAGAAACTCTTGACTTCCCAACTCCTTTCAAAAAACGTTAAACTGAAAATTTATAAAACTATTATTCTACTAGTTATATTATATGGGTGCGAAGCATGGACTCTTACTTTAAGGGAGGAACGGAGATTACTAGTATTTGAGAATAAAGTTCTTAGGAAAAATTTTTACCAAAGAGGGATGAACAGACATATGAATGGAGAAGACTGCATAACAATGAATTACATGGTCTTTATAGGAAGCCAGATATAATGAGAACAGTTAAGTCTCGTAGACTGCGATGGGCAGGACATGTGGCACGAATGGGAATGAAATACACGCATGGAAGCTTCTTATAGGAAAACCAGAGGGAAAACGCCCAGTTAGTAAACTAAGAATGAGGTGGGAGAATAACATTAATTATGATTTGAGAGAAGTAGATTATACAGGGGATGATTGGAAAACATTGGCTCAGGATAGGGATGTATGGAGAGCTTATGCCCGCGCGGCCATGAACCTACGGGTTCATAGTGCCAGTGAGTTAGTTAGTTAATTAGAACTTGAAATGGGATATCTCCTATAATAAAAAAAAAATTCCTCCTTTATGCATTCTTTGTTAATAATCATCTCCATTTTAGCAGAGGACGACTCGTGAGATCACTTTGAGTGTAAGTATATTTAATCAACAATTTTAAATTGTGTAAGGAGAGCGTGACTGGACCCAAACTGAACTGATGTTTACATGTTTTTGTACTTCGTGACTTGAGTTCATCTAATATGAATCACACAAAATAATATTTTTCAACTCGTCTAGCCCCTAACACTGCTCCTTAAATTCTATAAGGGAAATGTGATTGGGTCAAAATTTACACAAAGTTTTCAGGTTGTAGAAAACAGTGCCCTTACCTGTAATTCGAGTTCTATTCAGCTAATAAATCATCATGCAAAATAACTTATCTTTCAACATATACAGCAGTTAACAGATGTCTAAAAATATATTAATTCTTCTAGATTATGAAGGTAATGTATCCAATTTAAGAGACCGTGGATATTAAAAGAAATATACTTATATTCTCATCCAACTCTGGAGTAGAAAGTGAAAGTTACAGCTCTACGCTCGGAGTAACATTGTCACAGAATGTTTTGGTACTCATTTGAAAGAAGCCTGAGAGGGATTTAAGGCCAGTCTGGACAGGAATTAATGAAACAATCTCCAACCTTCCACTGACAGAATCAAGCCCAAGCCTTCCTTTAGTGATGTTGCCTTGTCGCCAGATCACCCATCCCGAATTATACCTTATCTTTTAAATAAAATCTTAGTTAAAAAACAGTAACACCGTACATCTTAAAACACTTTTTACAACTAGATTTTCACGATAGCTTAATTAAAGTTATTGCTTCTACAACTACAAATCTACATGAATCGGCTGTTTACGCAAAATTAAAATTCCCAATGATAGTCGCGCTCTTAACGGAAGGCTCTATATGTAGGCCTATTTAGTGAATAAGAGGCAGAATACATTTCATATAGGTCTAGGTTCGAGTAGTAGCCGAGCGATCTAAGACACCATGCTTTGATGGAGCTATGGGCATGCCCTGAATTACGAACTGTTGGTTTTCTTAGGGCTTAAAGGACCTTCGGGACTTGGGATTTTGGTAGCGTGAGGTTCTAGCTGAGCGTTAGTATGTGGATGTACTAGTTATAAAGGCATAAGTGTTTTTGAACATGAATATATGGATTCTTGATCTAAATAATTTTATTTCTGTAACTATAATGATTACAATAATCCTAAATAACTAATCTAAGCTTATATTAAGAACACCTACATTCGAACTTTCTTGAGGTTTGAGAGAGGGAGATCTGGGTTTACGAATATACCCCAGTTTACATTCTAATAATTATCTAATAACTCCTACTCTTAAAAATATAGTATTAAACTATTTAAACTACTTGACTACATTTCTAACTGTCCTAGCAAATTTATTAAGAAAAATGGTATGCAGACTTATCCATCAGAACAGTCTTCAACAGACAGACACGAGTCCCCTATTTTGCAAGGGTTATATACTAAGCTTCTGACCTACAGTTACAACTAACTGTATTAAACATTTCATTAGTCTAAATGCAGAGATTTTACAGTTAGCCTTGCAATCTTTGTCCTGCCATAATCAAAACTCTGTCCTGAAATATAATATGTCTAAGTGCTTTATTTCAACACTGTTTTTATTTGGAATAATTAAAATAATCTATGAAATAATGAAATATCTATGTAAAATACTCTATGTATTCGTAACACCCTGGTTCATTTATATTATCAAATTTTGGCAGTCCATACTGCCTACACGGCATTACGGTGAATTTAGGTAGCCACAAATAGTAGCGACAGCAGATTGAGGAAAGTAACTACGAGTATAATGATTGGGGATCACATAAAATCCCTATGTGAGATGACGATGTGAAGCTAGCTGCCGGATGGTAGTCCGAGAACCTTCTCCAGTTCTCGCGACATGGAAAAATAGACAGATAGATAGATTCACATAAATAGTATAACATTCTCGAAGAAATGTTCAGCAGTAGTGTGAATTTTAATACTGTATTGTCTTTCAACAAGGTAATATTTAATTCAATGATACATGTTAAAAATGTAAGCTGTCGAATATAATCTTATTGAACTATATGTTTACATATTTAATGTTACGGTATTATACATTATTAAGAGTATTATCAGTAGATCAACTGTAAACTTTTTACTGAATCACGTAAGTTACATTTCTATGAAGTCAAACTATATTCGTAAAATCTTACATCCAATCTATAGATATATTTCCTTAAAAGGATATTATAAATAATGATATAGGTAATTAATTTTCAGATGAAGTGATCAGCTTTTGTATATATCTTGCTCACCTAAATTATTTCTCAAGCGTTGAACTAAAAATTGCTTCTAACGAAGTTCTTTTAACTTTGTGGCAAGTCATTCACTCAGCCTCCTGAGTAACTCTATAAATAAATCCCAATTGGCAATAAAAATCAGATACAATTATAATATCATTGAACGAAGCAGTTACTGGACTTAGGTCATATTTATATCAGGGAAGCGAGTGGAACCTGATTATGTAAGAGCAAATGTCATATAAAATGATCCGAAGAAGTCAGTATCAATGGAATGAAATGACTAGTTATTAAGAAGGGTAATGACAACTCAGGTAATGACAACTCAGGTAATGACAACTCAGGTAATGCCACCCTTTCTTTTGTTAAGACGGAAGTGGCCGACACATGGATAATGACTTAGTAGTGACAAATCCTTGCTCGACAGATTGAGTAGAAATATCTTCTAAGGGCCGGTTTCACCAACATCGGTGAAATTTAACCTTCACGACGAGTTACATAACCGGGTGAAAAATAACTAAGCGTGTTTGCGTTTCACCACGCCATATAACACCGACGTAAACAAACGGGCGGTTTACCGTTAAAATTATTTTGAATCGTATATTTCTCATACCTCATATTCAAGCGGAACAAATTTGTAGGAGGGGAAAGAAATGCTATTGGTTGTTACTTATCGCGTTACCATAGAAACCTAAATAAACACATTGAACCAACACAAACACGTTCCACAGATCACGTATATTAGTACACGTGGAAAATTTGCCAGAAATAAAGAACATGTCCAACGAAAGATTTTCAAAACTATAATAGAATTAATATAGAAACGTTGAAACTATAGGAAATAAGAAACTATCCATAAAACATGCGTAACGACGAAAAATATTTTTTCTTGATTAGGCCTGTTTTTAAATTAACCTAATGATTGATTTAAAAACACTTTTACATTAATATAATATGGTAGTGTATTATCATCATCATCATTGGAATGCTTTAGTATATTTGGGTTATGTAAAAGTTTTCATGGAACAAGCCATTTTAATGGTATAAGAAGAGCAATTATTTTGGTTGGGACCATGTATTACAGTGTTTACAAAGTATCTAATCCATCTCCTGAAAATGTTGCTGCTGTAAACTCTCATTCTTGGAAGAATTATTTAATAACATGCAAAATGATTATGATAATGAAAGCCATGTTATATATAAGGTGATTTGGAGCCATTAAGCAACAAATCTGATGAGAGGTCCTTAAAAAAAATTCCAACATTTCTCCCTCTCAATGCATAGAATTGCTAGATTACAAACCTTTGTGCTTCATGGTTATTCAGGTGTAATCATAATATAGGAACGTCCTGTCTGCGGATGAACTTGTGATGGAACAGATTAGTTTAATTTGTAAAACTTGGAGTATCCTTCCTTTGGCCAGCAACCAATCGAAGGGACTATTATTATGCTTTCAAGTCTTATACGAGAATTTCCCTCAAACGCTGGAGGGAAAATTTTCTATAGGATCGTAACAGGCCTTGGCCTAATACTTGGAAGGAAGAAGAAGAAGAAGAAACTTGGAGTAGATCTTGGGAAGCTCAATTTTTTGGTTGTTCCTGGACCTATTATAAGAACAGTGAGAGTTTTCTTTTTGTCTTACATATATTCATTATTTTCATTGTTGCACTTTGGAATACTGCAACCCAGTCTTAACGAATTTCACTAAAAATGTTTGACTTTATCAGACCCATACCCTTGTCACATTCTAGGTATGTAGGTCCACTTATTGGGAATGTGACAAGAACTGACTGCAAATGTGTCTTCTCATGAACAATGTAGTGTAAATATCTAAAGAGCATGTAATTTTTATTTGCCCTCCTGCAGATTCACAGAATATATTTAACTACTAGATTTTTGGGTTAAGGATGTTTGTAATATACTGATTAATAAGAAATGAAGTTACCTTATTGGCTCCTTTCCTACCATGAGTTTCAGAATAAATATAGAAAATGACCTTGTTATCAAACAACTTTTGAATGTTGAAAGAAAAGTAGCTAAATCGTTGCTTGTAATATATGATGTTTGGACAGGGGAGATTTTTCTGAAAATCCATGGAAATAAATTTAGTACTTCTCTTCCATGCTTCCCTCTGGCCGTTATAAATAATCTCAGTTCTTGCTATGTGAACCTTGTTTTCAGTTTCAAGATACATTACCTTCTTCTCTATCTCCAGCCTCATATCTTCATTTGCAATGGTACTTAACTGAACAGGAGCGACTTCTTATTAGCAGTAAATTCATCACAGATACTATACGAATCGTTTCTGGGGTATCCAAATTAAATGTTGAACTGTGTTATGAAAATGGTTTAATACATTTCAGAAGATATAAAGTTTTCAGAATAATTGTCTTTATACATGTTATACGTTGTTAAAAATACACAGTTCCCCAGGTAAATACAACTTCTGTTTTCTTTATGCTATAATGGCTTTCAGGACCCTTAAATGATGTGTGTTCCATAACCAGTTTTGGACAATTTGGTCTGCCTGTTGGTGTGTTTGCCTTACATATCCTTGCCTATCTCTGCATTAGTATTTATAGATTTTCGGATATTTTCAATTCTCTATTTTGAAATGGCATTTATAAACCTGAAAACGTTTTTACATATATCTTTATTTCATTTGCATAATTTTCATCTGAAATTCTTACCTTGTATCTGAAACTTTACTACGAAGGAGAGCATCATCTTCATTTATTTTGGCCTCCTCTGTTTAATATTGTGGGACCAAACATATATATAAAGTTAATAGTGAGTGGAGAACATATTTTTAATAACTCACCTCATACAATTTCAAATTTATTTGATTTAAGACCATTGGTTTTGAATGAATTTTTCATTCATCTTCAGTTTATTTTCAGTTGTTGATTTCACCAATTCTCTAATTCTGCCATATTTGGTTGGCATTATACATTTTTTTCTATAGGAATATCAAAATTCATTGATCGATATTTATTCTTTTGAATGAATATCTTCTCCCAAACTGTTCATTCTAATGGTTTATCCAATTGTTTCAAATTGTGAAATTGAAAAATCAGCAATTGCTGCACATAGTTTATTAGAACATCATAAAATTAATAGAGATGCAAAACTTTTGAAACAATTGGATAAACTATTAGAATTAACAGTTTGGGAGAAGATATTCATTCAAAAGAATAAATATTGATCAATGAATTTTGATATTCCTATAGAAAAAAATTTTATTTCAAAATTTATAAAGTCAACCAAAAGATGGCAGCGTTAGAGGTAACCATGGTGAAATCAACAAACATAGAATTTCAACAGTTGGTGTCATGAAAATAAACTGGAGATGAATGAAAAATTCATTCGAAACCAATGGACTTAAATCAAATAAATTTGAAATTGTATGACGTGAGTTATTAAAAATATGTTCTCCACTCACTATTAATGATATAAGCTCATAATGTTTACTTCCCAACATTAATTTTAATATATATAAAGATTGTGCCTCTAACATTGTAAATTTTGAATTTGTTGATTCATTTATTTTGCTGATTTACATCAATACGTTTTAAATATTTTAACCTACAATTACAGGAGTCTCCAGTTTCATGAATCTGAGCTCTCAATTTTTTGTTAGTATCTTTCATCCTGCCAAAAACTCTTCGTCTTCTTACAGCTTTCATAAGATACACAGTTATTGATCATACTCATTCATTTTGAATGTATGTGATTCCAGTTTTCACTTTTCTCGCACATTATTACTAGTAAAACAACATATGAAGCAATACAATGAAAAAATAGTGTACATGTAATTCTCCTCCCAAATAAGACCAATATTGAATAAATCCAGTTCTATTACTCTACACCTGCACTGTAACAGTTAGATTAAAATGACTTGCTTTCCTTTTCCCCTGTTCACTATAGACTTACCTTTTTTTTCACTATCAAATGGGCCTTGGGTTCGATCCCCGGTCGGGACAGTTTTTCTGGGTTTTTCCTCACCTGTAAGACCCAAACGGTCCCCGAAATCATATGGCCATCGAAATCATTGTATTCATATTCATCTTAGATTAAGCTTGGGATTAGGGACTCTCCTGGTGCACCACTATCATCATCCATCATATCATCGGGGCAATGTAACCCTGGCTTCCAGGCGCCCCAACCTCAGAAGTGGGTTACAAGTATGCCATGCCAGGAGGGAACACCAGGAATGTCGAAGGGCAACCTGGGGCATTTGCAAAAAAAAAAAAAAATCTCAGTGACTAGCCTTACTTTTGCTCCATAATTTAGCCCATATAAAATTCACTGCTCAAGCTATATGAATGTGCCCTTAACTGATTTTTTTTATCACATTTACTGACTTACCTCTCTTTTTCCCTATAGTCTTCAATTCCATCACTGCATTTCTTCAAGAAAAGATAGTCTCCAACGTAACATACAGGAATATTAATTAAATTATTTGGAGTCAATATTAATGTTGATTATCTTGAACATGTTTCGCTTATATCATAATCATTGATATGCTATAATCGAAACATGTTCAAGAACAAATCAACATTAATATTGAGTTAAGATGAACAGACTCCAAATAATTTAATTAAAAGAACCTCAAAATATTACTTCCTAAAATAAAACATTAAATACAGGAATATGTTTGAAAATGACTTGCAAACACTAGTGGGTAACACATAGAAGTAATTATTTTGAAATTATATTTTATTTAATATTTTTCAAAATTATACAATAATTCATATAAATAAACTCTTATTATTTACTGCTTCAAATATCTTATAGTTTCTATCAGATACAACAAACTGCAAAACAATAAGACTGAGGAACATGTACACTGGTGTCCAAAAGTTTAGGATAATTTGTAAAACGGAAAATCAAAATGCTTAAAGAGGAGCAAGGAGTAAAAATTATTTATCAAAACGTTTCTCAGTACATTTAGTTTAGTTTACATACTAAATTATAATATCTCTTCAACAATGAAAAAATTAATAGCAATTATAAATGAAAATTGCATTGTTGCAGTTAAGCCCTGTTCCATAAATCTTCATTTTTAAAGAGAGTTATGATATAATCAGATATAGTGTAAGAACAGATTGCAGTAAAATGGCACAAAGACAACATCTGGACCCTCTGCTTCGGGGTAGAATTATTGGGCGGCTAGAAACAGGACAGACACAAACTGAGGTCTCCATAGCACTTAATATGCCACAAAATGTTAATCTAGGTTATGGCGACGGTTCCAAGAGACCGGAGACGTTAGGCGAAGACCAGTGGGAGGTCGTCCAAGAGTTACAAATCCTCAGCAGGATCGATATCTTGCGTTAACTGCAAGAAGAAACCGAACAATGTCTGCCAGACAACTGAGTTCAGAACTTGTGGCCGCCTCAGGTATCAGAGTATCCAGACAAACTGTCTATAGAAGACTCAGAGCTGCTGGTCTGTATGCTAGACGGCCTGTAGTGTGCGTCCCACTCACCCTTGATAACAAGAGAGCACGTTTACGGTGGAGTCAGGATCATCGCGACTGGACTCTAAATCAGTGGAGCAGCGTGCTATTTACAGACGAGTCCAGAATCAGCTTAAACTGTGATTCGCATCGCGTGACTATCTGGAGGGAGCAAGGAACTCGTTACAACCCCATGAACATCGTGGAAAGACATCCATTTGGTGGCGGTGGTCTCCTGGTATGGGGAGGTATAATGATGAATGCACGCACAGAGCTTCACATCTTCGCAGGTGGCACTGTTAATGCTCAGCGGTATAGAGAAGAGATCCTGGAACCTCATGTAAGACTTTTCAGGGGAGCTGTGGGTCCAGAATTCATATTCATGGATGACAATGCCCGACCTCACAGGTCACAACTGGTGGATGAGTTTCTTCAGGAGGAAGATATCCAGCGTATGGAGTGGCCAGCGAGGTCTCCGGATACGAATCCTATAGAGCATGCATGGGATGCCTTAGGGAGACAAATTGCATCTCGTCAGCCTCCTCCGAGGACACTTCAAGACCTTCACATTGCTCTTCATGAGGAGTGGAATTTGCTGAGCATCGAACTCCTGAACAACCTCATCACTAGCATGCCACGTCGATGTGAGTCTTGTGTAGCTGTCAGGGGTAATCACACCCCATACTAATCATTTGAACCATTGTTGTTCAACTTTTATGTTCGAATTCTGAAATGCAGTTTTCGTTTGTTGTGAAAATGACAAGTGAATGACGTATTCATGTCATTGTTTCTTTCGTGCCATGTTTCTAATTATCTGTGACATACCTTACCAAATTTTGTATCATTCTGACAAATGCTTTATAATAAGTCGGCAAATGAACTAATTATCCTTAACTTTTGGACACCAGCACTGGATAATTAGTTCATTTGCCGACTTATTATAAAGCATTTGTCAGAATAATACAAAATTTGGTAAGGTATGTCACAGATAATTAGAAACATGGCACGAAAGAAACAATGGCATGAATACGTCATTCACTTGTCATTTTCACAACAAACGAAAACTGTATTTCAGAATTCGAACATAAAAGTTGAACAACAATGGTTCAAATGATTAGTATGGAGTGTGATTACCCCTGACAGCTACACAAGACTCACATCGACGTGGCATGGTGAGGTTGTTCAGGAGTTCGATGCTCAGCAAATTCCACTCCTCATGAAGAGCAATGTGAAGGTCTTGAAGTGTCCTCGGAGGAGGCTGACGAGATGCAATTTGTCTCCCTAAGGCATCCCATGCATGCTCTATAGGATTCATATCCGGAGACCTCGCTGGCCACTCCATACGCTGGATATCTTCCTCCTGAAGAAACTCATCCACCAGTTGTGACCTGTGAGGTCGGGCATTGTCATCCATGAATATGAATTCTGGACCCACAGCTCCCCTGAAAAGTCTTACATGAGGTTCCAGGATCTCTTCTCTATACCGCTGAGCATTAACAGTGCCACCTGCGAAGATGTGAAGCTCTGTGCGTGCATTCATCATTATACCTCCCCATACCAGGAGACCACCGCCACCAAATGGATGTCTTTCCATGATGTTCATGGGGTTGTAACGAGTTCCTTGCTCCCTCCAGATAGTCACGCGATGCGAATCACAGTTCAAGCTGAATCTGGACTCGTCTGTAAATAGCACGCTGCTCCACTGATTTAGAGTCCAGTCGCGATGTTCCTGACTCCACCGTAAACGTGCTCTCTTGTTATCAAGGGTGAGTGGGACGCACACTACAGGCCGCCTAGCATACAGACCAGCAGCTCTGAGTCTTCTATAGACAGTTTGTCTGGATACTCTGATACCTGAGGCGGCTACAAGTTCTGAACTCAGTTGTCTGGCAGACATTGTTCGGTTTCTTCTTGCAGTTAACGCAAGATATCGATCCTGCTGAGGATTTGTAACTCTTGGACGACCTCCCACTGGTCTTCGCCTAACGTCTCCGGTCTCTTGGAACTGTCGCCATAACCTAGATATAACATTTTGTGGCACATTAAGTGCTATGGAGTCCTCAGTTTGTGTCTGTCCTGTTTCTAGCCGTCCAATAATTCTACCCCGAAGCAGAGGGTCCAGATGTTGTCTTTGTGCCATTTTACTGCAATCTGTTCTTACACTACATCTGATTATATCATAACTCTCTTTAAAAATGAAGATTTATGGAACAGGGCTTAACTGCAACAATGCAATTTTCATTTATAATTGGCTATTATTTTTTTCATTGTGGAAGAGATATTATAATTTAGTATGTAAACTAAACTAAATGTACTGAGAAACGTTTTGATAAATAATTTTTACTCCTTGCTCCTCTTTAAGCATTTTGATTTTCTGTTTTACAAATTATCCTAAACTTTTGGACACCAGTGTATATCCCTTGAAATCCATGTCTCCAAACCCAATTGTGAAAAAAATAATTTATAGAGAAATTATAACAAAGTTATATGACGTAACTAACAACGTTACATTTTACAATATGAGAAATGTAAGCTAGGGTGAGTTATTTTTTTAAGCTGTTCTAAGACTGATGTGTATAAATATTTATAACTGTTAGACTTAATAGTTGCAAATGTTATAATTTGCCATAAATTGTTCTTCACCTAGCAATGATGTCACAAAATGTCATATTTGATTTACAAATAGCCTTCACTTTTAAAGAGAAGTAGTATTTCAAGTTACTTGAACTATTCTGCAACACCATCACCAGGTCTTTATTCTTTGTTTGTGTAATCCATTGAACTTCCGGTCTTTAGGGATGTAGCTTGAAGTCGAGAACTTGCAATGGCACAACTGACTCGGCAGACAATATCTTAGGACTGTTGATCTCCTGACCCCTCCTGAATGATGAACCCTTATCTAATCATTGTCCAAAGCCAGGAGCAGCTGATTTATTGGAGAAATGGCTTGATTTCTAAAAAAAAAAAGCAGTATGTAATATAAACTTATTGTGTTGTACAGATCAACTCACATAATACACGCATATAGCAGTACAAGTGAATTATTCATAACTAGCTGAAGTTATTTTATCAATAATTAAAATTATAGATTCACAATCAACATAGTATCCACTGGTGTATAATACATAAGGATTACTGTATGCTGGCTCAACTGCACTTTTACTAGCGCTTGATTTTTCAGTTATATTATTGTAAACTATAGCTCTTCTTTTGTAAACTATAACTCTTCTTTTGTATTTACTAACATTATTTATTATTTTAAACTTTTTCAAACAATTTTATAACATTATTAGACAGTTTTGAAGTATTTATTTAAATATGCAAATCACAATATTATGACACTGTTAGACAATATTGTGATGCTAACTGCTATTTTCTCCACAGAGTATATTACTTAGTCTATGATTTTTCTATCGCTGTTTTGGGTTATCGCTGGTTGGATCAGCGTTAGGGAGCGATAAGTAAGTGTACACCCATTTTTAATAAAGTTTGGTAAATTTAATATTATTAATATATCTTTATAACATAGATTTGGGGACTTATTGCAAATATGGTCATTTAAATTTCATAGCGACGGATAGTAATCCAGGATGATAATCAATATGTGGTTCGATTGTGGGTTATCGGTGGCTCTACAAACTCTGGTGCATGCACACTGTTATTCTATAGGACTTTGAAAATATTTGACGCTAGTTTAAGTGCAGTTTTTCCCTGTATGCTTAGTAACTTGCATTTCTTACAATTTGTAACTTCTGTGTATCATAGATTTGCACATGCTGATATATCAAATGTTATCATTGATCTACAGTTACTTCATGAATTATTTTTAGTGCTACAGGTGTTTAGTCTACAATATTAAGACTCGTCAAAACATATTATTTAAAGAAAAGTAGTATCACAGAATTAGAATAATAAAATCAAATAATAGAGAAACTGCTGCATTACATATAATGACTGTTCTGTTCTGGAACATGTTTTCAGAGAAATACTTGATCTTACAATTAATGACAATATATGTTAGGCCACTATACAATTTTAGCATAATTCCCACTGCTCTAACGTTAAATTACAGGAAAATTGTCTTGGATGTCAGATATATTACTGGTACTGATTAACTACAAGGTATTTAAGATTAACACATTTTTGGAAATTATCTCTAGAAATATTTGTATTTAGACCTAGGATCTCATTACTTGTTCTATATTATAGGTATATACATACTAGATTTAAATTACGGTACTTCCTAACAATTTCAACAAAAATAGGCCTACTGTATTTAATATCCCAAAATATTAAGAATGTCAAATAAAACCAAATATTTTATAAAATATATTTCTGTAATTGGTAATTAAATATATAGTTCAAAAATAGTCCATAAATAATAAACATAACCTCACATTATTTTGTAATGATACTAACTTGCTTTTAAATATGTATTCATGAGTGAATAAAATTAGTAATTCATTGTGTAAAGTACTGGTATTATACATGAATAAAATAATTTTCATTAACGAATTAAACTTACTTGTATTTATGCCTGACTTGTTTTATATAATAGGACAGTATTCATACTAGATTTATATTATTTGCTAACCATTTTAACAAAAATAGGCCGACTGTATTTAAGAACTCAAAATATTATGAATATCAAATAAAACTCAAATACTTTCTAAAATATATTCTGTAATCAGTAATTAAATATATTGTTAAAAAAATAGTCAAATAAGAAACATAACCTCACATTATTTTGTACCGATACTAACTTGGTTTTAAATATATAAGCATGAGTGAATAAAATTGGTAATTCATTGTGTAAAGTACTGGTATTATACATCAATAAAGTCAGTTTCAATAATGGAATAAACTTACCTCTCCGATGATCCAAATGTGCAGTAGCCTATCAGGTAGACAGGCCTGGTATCTTCGAAAGTCTGCGATATCACTGTAATCGTAATTTTCAAACTATTCACACAGTTCTTCTACCCAACTAGAGTATTTTTCAATTCAATTGGCCTTCAAAATAATAATTAAAACCATATTCACGTTCAATGTTAAAAATGTCCAGTCTTTCACACGCCATTTTAATATAGGAATCACCCTCCGTTAATATCACCCTCTGATTCTACCGACCAAATTCGTGCGGTTACGGTTTACTAACGAAATACGACGAAATAACTCCCGGTGAAAAGTTACTGTTGTTGGTGAAACGCAAATTGTAGTGAAGCTGGGAAACGCTCCGTTTAATTCACCGGTAACACGGTTACCTGTGTTGTGAAACCGGCCCTAAGCCTGCAGTTAACTGATTTATCGTGGATAACCATAACCCATTAGCTAAATTTACAAGTGGGGGTTTTACCCTGAGACAAACAACGCTAGCAAAAAGTGTGGGAATATGGCAATTTCCTAGCGTCTGAAGTCTAGGAAAAACCCAAGCCTAGCTAATGTTTGTGACCCGACTGTACGTGAAGCCAGCACGGAAAAAAGGTCTAACCTCTGATGGCATAAATCGCCAATGAAAAAATTTGTAACACCCCCATAATTAAAATAGCAGAGTTCGTTAACCAATGATATGTTTTGTTATATGTGCCTAAGCACTGATCTCAGGTCCACGAGATCGATGTAGTGGGAGTAACGAGTTTACCTAATAGGCGAGAGAGGCTTCTCCTTGTCACTTCATACACAAACTTAAACAAAGTCACTTCTCTTATACAATTACATAAAGTCACTTCTGTTATACATTTCTACAAGTCACCTCGCCTACACTCATATACTCGTCGACACACTGGCAGCCTGGCCACCAGTGGAAACTTAACGCTAATTTTGGACTTAGCCGTTTTTTTCGGAATAGTGTTACTTGTACATTATTTGTATTAAGCTCCTGAATAGTTAGGCCTCATAATAAGTCAGCAAATCTGTGATTCCGCAGGCCATCGTAGAATTACTAACGGGATAAACCCACAACTGACGACCTCGCCGATTAGGGATCAGTGCGAGGTAATTCAAACCAAAGATTGTACAGTGCTACATTATTTCGTGTGCTTCAGACAAGAATAAACTACATTTAAAATAACCTCTTTACACATTAATTCTACCTGACGAAGTCCTTGTGTTTGGTTATAGACAGCATAAATTACTTAGATTTGTCTATAACCAAAAATCTACACAACAAGAAACTAGAAATCGGTATCTACCGGAAACCTACAAACAATGCTCTGGCCATAAACAAAAAAATGTACACATCCTGTTCAACAGAAAATAAGTACATTTAATAGCTTAGTCAGTAGAATGTTGAAACTCCCATTAAGCAAAGACAATTATATCCAAGAACTCAACTACATTAAATATATGGCAAAAACCAATGGCTATAATGAAGAATTCATAGATAAGCTAGTAAATAAACAAAAAAGGAAGAACAATATAACCAACATAACTAAACTAGAAAAAGAATCTGACAACAACAAGAAAACATGGATAACACTTACATACACAGGAAAAGAAATGACAAAATTAGCCAATACACTAAAAAAGCCGATAAAAACGTCAAAATAGCATACAGAACCAATAACAAATTAAACAACATAATAAACAATAACATTGAAGAAAATAACATTTTCAACGGCAAAGGAGTTTATAAACTAACATGTAAGGACTGTAAAAAATTGCATATAGAAAGGACAAACAGGAGTTTTAACATCAGATTCAAAGAACATTTTCGAGACTTCATTCATGCAGAAGGAAAATCAAGCTATGCCAAACATGTTATCCATGAAGGACATCGCATGTTAAATATTGAAAACACCCTAACAGTAATGCACAGAGAAAATAATCCAGCGAAGATAAACGTACACGAAGAGATGGAAATCATGAAAGCAGCTCACAACGACGACAGCCTGATAAACGAAAACGAACCCAATACATGCAACCCCCTCTACCAGATGTTCAGTGAAACACCAGTTTTGAATCCTGCCGATGATGGGACAGGTCCCGAAAGCGCTAAGTTAAATAATTAATTAAGTTGAGGAGACGGACCTTTCAGGTGAATATTCCATAATTTTATATACATTTAACTCACTAAATATTTTAACTTTTCGAAAATATGAAGTAAAATTGTGCGTTTTTGTCACTTTGGTACTCCCATTACGTGCAAAACAGTAAGTGTATATCTTCTTCTTCTTCTTCTTCTTCTGCTTCATGAAATTAGGCATTTTGACCTGTTTTCACATCAAGTGGGATTTAATGAAACCTCCCATCTAGTAAATGGGCGTCCAACATTTTGTATGTCCTATTGGTTTGTATTTTAGTAACAGCTGAGGGATTCTATCTGTAGGCATTCTCTTGACATGTTCATACCAGTTGTTTCTCATGTTGTTAATTCTATTTGTTAAATTGAAAATATTTAAGTCATGCCTAATATCCTCACTTATTTTCTTGTCCAAAATTGTCACACCTGCTACTGAACGTAGGAACTTCATTTCTGCAGTTTCTATTTTCCTTCTGTCTGAACGGTTAAGAGTCCAATTTTCACTTGCATATGTTAAGACAGGCACTGCCATAATTTTGTAAAATTTTAGTTGTGTGCTCCTCAAAGTTTTATTTTTCAGTGTCCGAAGTCGTGCGCAAAAATGGTATTTGTATTCACACATAAGTCCACCCTGTGGATAAAAGACAAGGGCGGTGGATTTTTCATAGGGAAGAGTGTTTTTTATAAGCAGATGATCTGCCTTGCCTGCACGCTGCTCGTGGTCACGTGAAGAAGACTAACATTCTTCACTTCTACTCGTATGTCTTGACATTGTGGCTTAGTACATCAGCAACAGCCAGATTCACGAAGACGTGGCAGTTCCCTATACAGTTGAATATGTCAGTAGCATTACACAGAGGTTCGGCTATAATTTCCACTGTGCGGACAACTCTCAATTTCGGCAACTTGGGAGGTAACTCGCTTACCAAATGTTTCACGAGGATGTGGAGGTTAAAAATCATCTTCATTTTACCGAAGGACATGTCCTGAGTTCATTTTCAGTGTAAGTATATTTAATCATTAATTTTCGTAAAGACTTAAACTCAAATGAAGTTTACATGTTTTTTTGTTGCAGTGCCCTCCTTACTTCGTGACTTGAGTACCTTTCAGGCTAAAATGAATCACACAAAATAACATATTTCAACTCGTCTAGGATTTAACCCTGCGCCTTAAATTATATAAGGGGAGTCTGTTTGGGTCGATACACATTTAATTGATCACGAAGAGGGTAAATCGCCTTTCTCCAAATAAACGAACATTAAAAATAAATAAGAAAGCTATATTTCTAACTTGAATTAACGCTGCTACATATAATATACCCTAAGTAAAATCTCAATTATTGAATCATTAGACACTTACGACAGTAATTTTGGACCTATTATTTTCCAGCCCTACTAACCACCTAGTGTTATAGCCTTATGTGTTATCTGATTTTAGTTAAATATGAGAACATTCGTGCATAAACGACTTTAAATTAATTTTTGTCGAGATGTCAGGTACGGGGCAATCCATATCAAATCGGACAGCAAAAAATCTTGCAATTTATTTTTTTAATTTTATGTATTCTTAAATATAGTGAATACATTTATAAACGTATTAATACAGAAATTTAATTTTTATCATTTATAGGTTCGTAGTTATGACGATCTAAAATTATCGTAAATATGATAAACTAAAACGTTTACTGACTAATATTTCTGAAACAGTAAACAGCAAAAATTTGTTTCAAACATATTTATATAGGTGATATCATGTAGTTTAAGGATGTTATTTTTATAATTAGGATATTTTTATTTTCGGTGTCAATTTTCTGTTTTATGGCGGTTTACTGCAGTACATATCAAAAAATTAAAACGGAAAAAATACAGGATACTATTCACGTAATAAGGATTAATTTCCAGCAATTACCCTTTTGGAGAGTTGAATAGTTCAGACAATATAAATGTTTTTTATTCTATTTTCGTAAAAAAACTCGCGGGTCCACGGCGCAGCAGATTCATTTCACGACCAAGGTCGCGCGCGTACTTTATTGAAAGAGCTTCATCAGTGACTTTTTCAACTGCCATTAAATCGAATAGATTATTATATGTTCTGCTTAATGGAACAGTACCGTAAATTTATAAAAGTGGCGATATTTTAATTCTTACGCAGTAGATATTTATTTATCAAATTTTATTGCTGAAGTGAGAAGTAAAGAGCTCTGTTACTTACGTTTACTGTGAATTATTAAACAAATTATTTATAACTAACTCACTCACTGGCTCTGTGGAACCTGTAGGTTCATGGCAGCGCGGACATAAGCTCTCCATACATCCCATCCCGAGCTAACGTTTTCCAATTATCCCCTGTATAATCTACTTCCCTCAAATCATGTATAATGTTATTCTCCCACCTCATTCTTAGTCTTCCAACTGGGCGTTTTCCCTCCGGTTTTCCTACCAGAAATTTCCAAGCACCTCTTTCATCCTCCATACGTGCCACATTTCCTGCCCATCGCAGCCTACGAGACTTAACTGTTTTTATTATATCTGGCTTCCTATACAGATCATGTAGCTCACTATTATGTAGTTTTCTCCATTCACCTGTCTGTTCATCTCTTTTTGATCCAAAAATTTTCCTAAGAACTTTATTCTCAAATACTCGTAATCTTCTGTCCTTTTTTAAAACAAATTATTTATTTTGTTACAAATTTTTCATTACAGTTTAAATGTAATATTATATAATAAAAACTCTTTCATCATTAATTGAATAAACTGGTATAAATTTTTATTATGTTATAATTACTAATTTCAGTCTTAAAATAACTTTTTATTCAGTGTATTGTATTGTACCCTGAAAACTTTGACGAAATAGTATTGTTATACGATATCACTTCCAAATAAAACCGAATGTTTTAATACTCGTACCACTTCCTACCAAACGATAATAATGCAATGTCAGCAAGTCTTCCTTAAACATCTGTTTTACATCAACAATTCTCAAGTTCAGATTACATACTAGATTTACATCAGTGTTTGTTTAATGCATCTCGTCATTTTAAGTGTCACAGTCAAATTAAAAATAATATCTTATTGTTTTTAACTAACAAGTTTGCAGATCTACAAAGACTGAATGGTGAGTTAGAAGTTAAATATAATTTTAATTATGCATATATTAGTATACAATAGTTATTAACAATATTATGTGTTAATATATAATTTTACAATTTCTTAAATGTTTCTGGAATGAGAGAATAATCGTAGAGGTATACATTTTGTGTTATAAAAGGAGAATAATGGGAAGTTTAGACATTAAATTAAATACTATATAATAATTTAGCTTATAATAAAAGCTAATATTATCGTGCATTTTAATATCATCTTAGATATGTCATGAGTAGGGGATGCAAGATCAGTAAGTAAGTGATACCAAGCCAATAAAATATATTTATACCTCTTAAATATTACTTGTAACAGCATGAAAATTGTTATAAATTATTAGCGATAGCTTAACATTACTTACAATATTCAACATCAGACATTGGTGTAGGGCACAAGTACAAAATATTACAACACATTACAAAACTACTCTCTAGAAAATATTTTTAATAGGCCTACCAGCTTGAATTCGTAGGTGCTTAGTAATTTAAATTAAACTATACATTAGCCAAAATCAGCACAAAATTAACCGCCTACTGAAGATATCAATAAAGATTGTTATATTTAATGACGTTTATTATGTAGCAATTTATTTCAAGCGCGAGGTTCTCCTACGTACCATAAATTTACGACACGGGACTCACGGATTTCCTTCCTTCTGGAGAAAGCTACATTCAGAATTGTTACGCCTTTAAAATTCCATTGATTCCTATCGAGTTTGAACCCGCGAACCTCGGAATCGGAGGCGTGCAGAGTAACCACTTGTCCACCGATGATGATGATGATGATGTAATAATTGTAATAATGATAATAAAAATAATGTAATGATGATGATAATAACAATAAAAAATATTTGTAAGTGCGCAAAGGACTATTACCAAGTAGCTCCGTCATTGTTTGTACGAGCGAGCGATCTCCACTCACGCGAAAGGTATTGCGGGCAGTCTACACATAGGAGATTTTAAGGAAAAATAATTATTTTTGGTAGTTTCCTTTCAAGACTCCACTTTAATACTAATTACAAAAAATTAACTGGTGTTCAGGTAATAATGTGGCACTTTTTGATTTTATAAAATTTTTGGTGAGGAAGGTCAATTGCATATTAATTGCATTTACGCCCTTCAGAAAAACGTAAATATTAACATACTAATTTTCAAGCGATAGAGCATAAAATCATCTATAATGTGACTATCTTTTCAAGTTGAGGGAATAGCCATACTTCGAGAAATGTATTTTATAAAAGAGACTATTTAAAACAATACGATAAATTGACAGCTCTATTACTCTTTAATTAAACCAAGCGAAGACTTGAAATTCGGTTCAGATATTCAGTATATCATAAAGTTTCACTGTAAAAAAAATGGTAAACTTTTAAAGATGTGAGTTCAATTTTCACAATTTTTTTGCCGATTTCGTATGGAATGTCCCGTACATACCTCGAGACCATAGCGGTGGACATTGAGAGATATATTTGTTAAAATGTAAACAAAATAAAAATATATAACACCCAGAAATTAATTGAACTGAAACGAAATATCTGAAGATATCTCCACATAAAGGAAAAATATTTAATCTGAATGTTACTATAGGACAATACAGTTACCAAAGTGAATTATTTTACTTACATACCTACCTGATCCGTTATTAATAATACAAATAATACTGGAGTGGAAATTAATAAATTACACAATTGGTTATATGACAACACAATCTTAGATGTTCATGATCGTGACAGCAATAATGTTACATTAGCAAAGTATTTCCAATTACCTCTTATTAATGGAGAACTAATTTAAAGCTTTCACAAACAGAAATGAACATGTTTTTTAAAGATAAATCATTACACAAATTAATGGAGTTATTTTAATCGAGATAAAATGGACAATTATACACAATTAATACATTAAAAAATATTGTATTGTGATACAATTGTGAGAATTATTAAAACAGGAAGATTGAGATGGTTTGGCCATGTGAAAAGTTATCGCAAAATCATATGTAAAATAAAATACTGGAAACAGAAAATGTATGGAAATGGGAAAAAGGACGACGTAGGCTACATGCAAAGGTGAGATAAAATTATTTAAGATAAAAAAGGAATTTAAAAAATAGAAGGTAATAATGTAAATAAATTTCAGGCTATTTGTGGAACCATAAAAAGGAACCTTGGGTCGGAAAACAAGGAAAGATACGAAACTTAAATTATATAAAACAATGGCTGTTCCTTTGTTGTTGTATGGAAGTGAAAATTGGATAATTAAATCAAGGGATAAAAGCAGGATACAGACTGCGGAAATGCTGTTTTTACGTAATGTAAAAGGATGCACAAGAGCGGATAGAATAAGGAATGAAACTATACGAGAAGAATTAAATATATATAAAATTGAAGATAAAATCAGCGAAAATAATAAGAAATGGACAGAACACTTAATGAGAATGTATAACGAAAGAATACCAAAAAGAACCTTCCTGTATAATCCCAGAGGAACAAGAGATGTTGGCCGACCTCGCAGAAGATGGACTCCACTTTTAACTTCGCCGGAACAGGCTGCATAGCCTAAACCTTGTAGTAGAAGAAGAAGAAGAAGGTGGAAGAACGTAAGAGGAAGAAAGCTCTTAACAAGGGTCCAAAGATCACATACATATTCAGTTCCAGAGATTAAATATTTGATTATTATCAAATGAAGTATTAAATTAGATCGTTGTTTATTTATTTAATGTATTATAGAAATGTTCTGCATTGTTTCCACGTATTCCTTTTCTATTACAATACGTATCAAAGCTAAATTTAATATCTTGCACTTCAATCATATTACAATAATAATTGAGGATGCTAAGCGACTTTTTTTTATAATCTAGTTTCAGTATCTTTGCTCATCGAAATGTCAATAAAAGAACTTTGAAGTCATGGCTGAATTTCTAAAGTATTTTGAATAGTCGCTTCTCTTACATTCTGAGATTAAATGTGGTCCATGGACAAAATGTTTATTTTTCACGATAGACGGAGAGGATGTTCTTTCAATGATTATTAGAGGAGCATTATAAATTATAAAATGGAGATGAGACTCATTTCTTTTTACTTTTCCGAGCCATTCGTGCATGCAAAAAAGCTATTAATTAAATTGACTATACCTGATATTAAGATTAAATATGGTGTACTGATTCAGGAATTCTGATCGGGATAAGGCAATTGGTATCGCTCTCCATCCTTCAATTAAATGTTACTTCGAAAAACTTAGATTAATGTGTCTTGCTTTGTTAGCGATTGTAAAGTCCTTACAGGGTTATAGATTATCACATGTTTATGATGCTATTTGCAAAGGTTTCTTCATCCCACAGGAAAAGGAGGCATCATCGAAGAAACTCAATCATCCAAAGATAGAATGCAATTTTTACATCTGTGCGTATGATTATTTAGAGAGATTATGATGTTCATAGGTAAATATTGAGTGTTCAGTTCTTCGATCCCAAGTACGATAAAATAATATTGTAAGTCGTAGGGTGCAGTACTTCTTTTCCAGGATTATGCCTAATTTTCAACTATTGGTATCAAAATAGAAACTTTAGATTGCATTTTCCAAATCGGTATGTCACTTTGTTGAACACTTTCTATCCTTCTTAAATATATATATATATATATATATATATATATATATATATATATATATATTCCCCTTATTTGTTTCGTTTTTTTCTTTTAATTACAATACGAATGAACGCTTGTAAAAATATATTTCACCTTTCTCCATCTCAAAAATTTAACCCCAAGATATTATATATATATATATATTTATATATATATTATATATTAATACATATATATACATATATATATATAATATTATTATTATTATTATTATTATTATTATTATTATTATTATTATTATTATTATTATTATTATTATTATTATTATGTTAACACGAACATAATACGAATTAATGAATGACTGACGTTTATAAGACGAATAGTTTCATTAAACTTCTTGGTGGAATAGTTGATAAGATCCTTACCTCTGGTTTAAAACCGGCTGAGATCTATGGCTTTTTTCATGGTATAACAGTTCAGAGTACGGCATCTTTCGGAAAGGAAGTAAAGCTGTGGGTCCAGAGTCTTTGGTATACGCCTACCTATAAGAGAGCTCTGAACAAAATTTGTCGATCATTTTGCACATAGCTTTTAATTTTGACGATAATGATCTGAACTGTTGAAGAACGTCGTTGAATAAAAATGATACCTACCTAGCGATCTTTTGACACTAAATTCAGCTCTCATTTCGGCTTTATCTTTGAATCAGATGTAGCACTTCATTTTATCACGTATTAATTCCTATTTACAGCCTGATCTCGAAATGTCCAGCACTCGATTTTCTCTACATATTTCATATTTTATGAAAATACCGATTACCGACTTGTTTTCTGGTATGTTATCTTTAGTTTTTTCTTTCATAGATACATGTTGATTTATATATATACAAATAAATAATTAATTCACTCATTTAGAGAATTTTCGTCATAATTGAGTGTTTTCTCCAATCAATCTTAATAATAACATGAATTGTAAAAAATACATAAATGTCTACGGACGTATAGACTATCAGTTTGTAACAAACATTCACAAATTTCTGTTTATTAAAGTTCTCCATCGTTCTCTGTCCTCTGTGTCATCATCCGTTATATCAAATTTCCTGTTGAATTCTGAATGTTATTCTTCCAGGTTGTTCTTGGTCTTCCTTTTCTGCTCTTTCTTTCAATTTTCCATGCATAGACGGTCTTTAGGATAGAAGACTACCAAAGGCCGTCAAATAAATAATTACTATCATTATTTCGCTTGTTCGAAGATGACTCTTATATCATGCAACACTCCACAAAACAAGATTTCTTTGCTCTTTGGGACTGGCTTTAAACTGAGCAAAGTCAGATAAATGTCGAACCAAACGAAGCGGAGAATATCAACTAATATAATATAAGCCTGGCCTGGACACAAAGGTTCAGTAAAAAATTAAAACAGAATTATTATTCCAAGAACCAAAGATGTCTGCCTGAAAGAAGTGTGTGTTCTAATGGCACCCACAGCACTTTTGGTGCTTCGGGTTCTGCGCATGGCGGACCGACAGTGTTAACATGGTTTATTTTTAATTTAAGCACAATCTCGGCAGACCACTTTACATAGTGGAATTAAGATTTTGCGTAGCATGCGTTGTATGAGACATGGAGAGGTGCTAGCACATAGCCTACTTCTATCGAAATAGAATTAGGACTTTTATCAACGAGTCTTACCGTCCCCATCCGACAGACGAATCGTTATCAATAATATCATATGGGTAGTTAACATATGTACTACGGAGATACATGTAATTTAATCCAGGCTTCAGGTGCACAATTTAAGTATAGAAAAAAGTAAACGACCACATCTAGTCCGGAGAATGAAATATTTACAATTAACATTTCCAACCCAACGGGTATTGCACTGAAATCTGCTAATAGGAACTATTGCCGTGGACTTAATATCACGAAGTTATAATGCTGTTTCCAAATGTCGTGATAACACAAATATTAGTGAAAATAGATTAATCAAAATGATAATAAAGAAAGAAATTTAAAAGAAAAAAGGTCCGTCTCGCAGAAATTGCGTTATCGAAGCGAAATCCTCAGCAAGTTATGGTCAGATTTTGCTAGTTTAGCTGTATTCCATAGAATATAGATTTATTTTGTTAAATACATCCTAAGTATTTAATTTTGTTACGAAAAAACAAACAAACGTGGTAGTCACTAGAACAGTTTTAAATTTCGACTTTCATGTAAACCCCCAAACTAATGATCAGATTTCGCTGTTTTCTTAACATACATTTACCGTTTTATTATAATACCATATGCTGAGTTTCGTTAAAAAATAAAAACATTGCGGCCGCTACAGCTATTTTAAAAGGTTTAAAAAAAGACATTTGTAGAGTCTGTATAATTAGAATAATTGCTTGGGTTAAAAGTGAATAGTTACCCCCATTCCTCTCAACCAATTTTACTGGTTAACGAACTCTACCTTACTTTTCATAATTGATAGCCACACCGAGTTTGGTTCTGAAAGAAAAATCATATAGATGAAGATATTTAAAACTTTTTTTAAATATTTTCATAATAAGAATAATAAATATTCCTTTGCAATTCGCTAATAGCCCTTGTGGTAACGTACTTGTTTCGCCGCATGGACTTATCTAACCACATGTAGGCTACTATATATTTTTTAATTCTTGTTCAATTTATCGAGTAATTCCAGAGCGTTAATTAAGTTGCATTGGTGGACTTATTCAAAGAGGCGCTGGTGTGATGAGATGTCTGTAGAGCTAATTGTATTAAGTCTATTGTGTTTTCTGGATGGGGGGGGGAAAGCGAAGTCTCTTTATTTTCATGTTTCTCTAGTTCTTTGTGGGGAGGGGAAGACAAAAGAAGCACTACAGCTTTGAAATGTTTAAATCTCTTTATTTTGAATTGGCATCCTTATTCTATTGTTTACAGTAACTACCCATCCCTTCCGTACCATTTCCTTATTTTAACATGGCACTAAGTTTTCATAAAGCTTCGCCCATGAAAAATATCGCTAGTTATATAGCTCTCTGGATGTTGAAGAGGAAAATGACAATCTTTCCTGATCGAATTATGCCAAATGGAATGAAGGGAAGAAGCGAAAAGATTCCCTGGAGAGAAATTCCACTAATTTGGAGTGAAAGTCGTTATAAAGTAGAGACGAGGTTGATTAATAGCGCTCCAGAGAGACACACTTATAAGAATGCTGCATAAAAAGTACATTAACCCTAACAACAGCAAACTCAGGTGGAGTATTATGTTAATACCACCCCGTGAATGCAAACGTTATGATTTCACAAAATAACTGTACTCATGGGAATGGATACCGCTACAAACACATATACACAAATCTGGCGACCTATAATGTATTTTTAAGCAAACAAATAGTAATGCCTAGATCAACACAATATCCAATGTTTTTAATTAGATCATGTTACCTATAGGAAGAATGACAGCAAACAGGAATGAGGTTCATAAATAAATTAAATATAACTCAACTCTGGAAACGCATGTATTATGCAAAACAGATATTTTTGATATCCCAATTTATCAATAAAACGTTAACTAAGAATATGTAAAACTGTTATTATTCTAGTAATATTATATGGATGCGAAACATGAATTCTTATTTTAAGAGAGAAAAAAGAATTACGAGTATTTCAGAATAGAGATCTTAAGGAAAAGTCTGAACGAAAGAGAGACGAACAGATAAGTGAATGGAGAAGACATTATAACAGTCACTCTATGGGAATCCAGATGTAATGAGAACAGTTAAGTCTCATAGATTGCGTTGGGCAAGACATGTGGCACAAATGGAAAATGATGAAATAGGTGCATGGAAACTCCTTGTTTGAAAAGCAGAGGAAAAGCGCCCAGAATGAGTTGGAGAATAACATTAATCATTATTTAAGGGATGTAAATTACCGGTATATAGGGGAGGATTGCAAAACCATATAGGGATGTATGGAGAGCTTATATCCACGTGGTCATACAGCTCCAGATCCTATAGTGCCAGTGAATTAATTAATTCATTCATTCATAGTGTTCTGCTTAAGAGCAGGTTTTTCACTGCAAACTCAGCATTCTCCACTCTATCCTTGACTCAGCTTTCCTTTTTTGTATCTGCATACAAACCATTTATTTTAATATTGTCTATCATCTGATGTCTTTTTCTGCCTCTAACATTCTTTCCGTTGACAATTCGTTATAGGAGATCTGTCAGCAGGCAATTTC
The DNA here is from genome assembly GCA_030220185.1 of Diploptera punctata. Taxonomy (NCBI): domain Eukaryota; kingdom Metazoa; phylum Arthropoda; class Insecta; order Blattodea; family Blaberidae; genus Diploptera; species Diploptera punctata. Next base: position 806,511 of record JASPKZ010001192.1, read on the forward strand.
TTCTTAGCCAGTGGTCAATCCAATTTATTTTCCTCTTTCTTTATGAGTTCCAGCATTGTTCGTCTTTCACCCATTCTGTCTAGCACATCTTTATGAGTTATTTAGTTCCTAAAAATAGACTTCAAAACACATCAATAAATACAAAACTTTAAGAGTCCTTCGTAACAATTATTAAGCTTATATGTTAAATCAGTAGTTATTACATTTCATGCGATATTTTAAAATAATTAGTACATTTTAATCACTGATGAAAATGTATAACTACTCCATGACACATTATTAAAAAAAACAAAATTCTTCTAATTGAGGACAAGCCGAAATGTATTGGACATAAGCTGATGTGAGTTGAGTCTCCCCTTTTTATTAACAAGGCAGGAGAGCAAGAATCAACATCGTCATCATCATCATCATCTCCTTCTTCTTCTTCTTCTTCTTCTTCTTCTTCTTCTATTTCAAGGTATGGGCCTATAGGCCCCTTCCGCTTCCCACTGCATAACGTCGTTTCAGTCTTCCTACCTTTCTTCGACCTTCAGATCTGTAATAATATATCTGTTTTGATAAACGATTATTTGCCGTTCTTTGTATATGTTCAAACCATCTACATTTATTTCTGTATATTCTCTAGTTTATATTATATACTTGTAACTCAACATGATTATTAAAATTTATTTTCCAAGTGTAAGGGAATAAAGTTAAAAAGAAAGAACCAAAATAGAAGTATATCTATTTCAGTTCTACCTTGCAAATATCATATTTTGTGGGAATTTACCCCTTCGCGACCCACAAAAAACGCATCAGGACCCACTAGTATTTCGGGACCCATGGGTTAAGAGTTAGACTATTTTGAACTGAATGTATGTTAGTCTACTATATCTTCCCTTCTGGGCTTCTAGTAACTTCGTAAACACACTGTTATATATGTAATAAAATACGTTGCCGTGAGTTCTGGTTCCATACCTGGCAGGATGGAGTAATTCAATTATAAAATGTTCAAACATTGGGCTAGGAAGTGTGCTGCTTTGCAATACTTAATCGTTTGATTGTGCACCAGATACCTCGATTTAATTAAAATCCATCATCAGTACATATGTCCTGAAAATATGTAGTACTAATAACAGCAATTCTTCCGTGGGATTAGGATTTTAAGCCTGACAGCACCTTGGTGCTTTTCGACAATAATAGGCTACGTGCCGGCACCGAGTTTCATCTTCTCATTTCTCTTCATGATCATCCCTCATGCAACACACTTCAAACATTATAATAATAATAATAATAATAATAATAATAATAATAATAATAATAATAATAATAATAATAATTCTTTACTTATTCTGGCAGAGTTAAGGTCATAAGGCCTTCCCTTCCACTCAACCAGCACAAATACCAATAAATATTTGAAAAATATAGATATACACTATACTAATTATAAACAGTTAAAGATACAATAAATGTAGCAATGTAAATTTCATGTACAAACAACATTTTATAGGGTAATAACAATAATGATACGATAATAATAATAATAATAATAATAATAATAATAATATAAATATGATAAATTATACGAGAAACACCAATTAATATATATACCTTACACTGGGTAATAATGAAGTCCAGGTTAGAGCAAATATAAATTTAGATTTCTTTTAAAAGATGCCAATGTCCGGCAGCCCCTTATTTCTTGTGGTAGGGAATTCCAGTTGTGAGAAATGAAGATAGTATATGACATGGAGTGATGTGATGTCCTATGTTGCGGTATATTAAGCAAGAGACTATGTTGTGATCTTGTGTTTAAGTTATGGTTTGAGGATAGATACTGGAAACGGGATGATAAATAATTGGGAATCGAGGTATGTGGGATCTTAAATAAGAGAATTAGACAGTGCGATTTTCTTCTCTCTTTTAGATGTAGCCATGACAATTCGTGGAATAATGGAGAAATGTGATCGTATTTTCGAACATTAAATATGAATCTGATACACATATTATGGACACGCTGCAGTTTGTCCGACAATCCGTCACTTATGTCAGTTAGTAGAACGTTACAGTAGTCAAAATGCGGCATCACTAAGGTTTGGATTAAAATTCTTTTAAGAGCTGTAGGAAGAAAATGTTTAAGTCGCTTTAGGGAATGCATTATGGAGAAGATCCTTTTAGACGTTTATTTTACTTGCACATGCCAATTTAAATTATAATCTAAATAAAGTCCCAAATTTTTAACGACGTCGGTATAAGGAATTTGTTCATTATCTAATATGACAGGCGGCATATTGCCATTGTTTATGGAGTGTAATAGTCTTGGATGTCCGATAATTATTGCTTGCGTTTTGTTTACATTTAGTTTCAGCCCATATTGTCTGGACCATAAAGATATATGCCTGAGGTCAGTGTTTACTTTGTCAATATATTCATTAATTTCGTCAGGCCTAAAGTGTGTGTAAATCTGTAAGTCGTCGGCGTAAAGATGATGCTTGCAGTTTTATAGTTTCTTGGTCACGTCATTAATATAAATCGAGAAGAGAAGAGGAGCGAGGACGCCGCCTTGAGGTACCCCTTTCCTCACCAAGCGGCAGGAAGAAATGCGATTATTAACAGAAATTGAACCCGAAGCTCGGATCGTGTAGTGGATGCAAATACTTTGTTCCTTAGCCCTATCCTCTAAGAACTACATGTATTTAATTCTACCCATGTAGCGTAGTGGTTAAGGCACTGCGCTACAAAACGGAAGGTCGAGGGTTCAAGTCCCGGTGGGACCAGGATTTTTAAACTGACCCAAACTTTCTGGTGGCACTGTGGTCCTGAGGTCGACTCAGCCTCTAACTGAAATGAGTACCAGACGCTTGTTCTGGGGGTAAAGGCGGCCGTGACGCAGGGCTGACAACCCGGCTGACATCAAGTGCCGATTGTCCAGAAAAAGTGGGAGCCTTAACCTCCTACTAGCCCAAGGGCCTTCTGAGGCCTGTAGTGGGATCACTTTACTTACATAAGAGTATATGTTAAATATATTTAATCCTTAACTATTTACAATAATCGGCTTAAAGTACCAGATCAATTTTGCAAAAATTAACAAGAGATACAATTTGCTTGAACATTCTGTAAGAAACAGTGTAATTAGAGGAATTAATCGTTTTAAACAAAAATTCTTAAAATTATATATTTTGCCTTAGATAATAATTACGGACACACTCTTAATTGTGTGATCAATTTATTATTATTAACGTTTGAACTTGTATTTCTGCAACATTCAAACGATTACTTATGTAGACTAAAGTAAAAGAGCTGAATGGCATGAGGCCCGAATAAAGTTGACAATATATACATATGTCCACCGCCGTGGTCTCGAGGTAGCGTGCTGCCTTGTCACGCAGCGGGCCCGGTCGGGACAGTTTTTCTGGGTGAGGTTTTTATCGGTTTTTTTTCTAACCTGTAAGACAAATGTCAGGAAAACGTTAAGGCCCAAACGGTCCCCGGAATAATGTGGCCATCATCATCATCATCATCCCTATCATCATCATCATCCTTCACCGGTGTGGAAAGCAATGGGAAGCTACCACACCTATAATTCCCTAGTAAAGCTGCAATCATAGCATGAAAGATTGCAGTGAAGGACCTGCCCTCGGGCAGAATTACTATGGATGGATGGATATATATATTATTTATTCTGATGTCCTCCTGTTTGTATAGAATAGTGTAGAAATGTTTATACCCGGAACATGTACCTAACAGGGATCAAGATGTCGGCTGTGAAAGCCTATAATTATACAATGTTTATACCATTTTATGTAAAACTACTAGCGGCTGTTAGCTACATTGACCAAATGGCAATAAGAGGATTAATTATTACAATAATGCTGAATGTAAATATACAGACTGGAATAGAACTCTACCAACAAATTTCCAATTTATAAGTATTCCTTTTGATACAGTCAGTAAGTTTATAAAATATATCAGGGATCTGCAGACTTCCACGGGTTCTAGGATGTGCAGAGTGTGTTTTTATATAAGGAACTAATGGTTTCGGATGACGTGTTACAGAGTAAGCCATGCTGTATATCCTTTGGACGGTGATAAGTTTATGACTTTACAGCACCTCCTTCAGGTTATAATAATAATTAGAAGATTACTATTCAATTTTCGTTGTAATATTTCAGAACTCATCACGATCCGGTTGACTTGCTAAGTGCCTAAACATAACAATGGCACTTAACTTGGAATTAAGTCAGAGGGGAGGGGGATTCCTTACATACGAGTAAAAGCCGGTCCCAGTGGATTAATGGTTAAAATGCTCGCCTCTTGTTCAGAAATTCGCGGATACAAACCCGTCCGAGGTCGAATATATGTTTTCAGTGCGTAAACATCCTCAGTGTGACTTCCAACGGATTAGAAATAAGGGCGTGAGTCTCTTGTCTTAGATTACGGCACGTACAAGAAACGCAAGCCTGGAATAAGAGGGCTGTAAAAAATGTCGGCCCTTTTAATACATATGGAATGCAACATATACCACCTCCGAGGTATCATTTCACACCAAACAGTTCATCCCCTCTATTCACCACCGGCTCTCTGTATCCCTATGGCCAAACTTCATCCTTACACAATTCCTAACCAACCACGGACGCTTCCGTACATATCTTCACAGGATCAAAAAGTCACCATCTCCCCTATGTAACTGTCCCACCACAGACAGCAATACATCTTCTGACAGAATGTTCACTGTACTCAAGAGACCGGCCTCCTGTTCTAACAACCCAAACTCTACCTCAGATACTACAGCACCACATCAACACCGCCACAGTGACGAACTTCATCAGCAACATCTTCCGCTCACTTCAAGAATAAACTCATGAACAATCAAACTACAGCAAGACAAAATGTAAATGTATGTAAATAACTGTAAATATCCCGTGATATGCCCATGGTAAAACACGGGTTGAAATTATAATATAATAAATAAAAAAATAAAAAATCCCAACTTTGAATCGCGGCATTAATGAGGTAAGTTATTAAATATAGCCGTAAAATAAAATCCTACCTGCTATCAAATCTTTACATCAAAACTGCAAACATCTCTGAACAGCCTGTAAACATTCGTCGATAAATTTCCATCTCACTTTGTATTGCATTTTCATTAAATTAGATTATATTTTGAATTAGACTGGAAATAACTAAATAAAACGAAGTAACTAAATAAATATATGTCTGAATCCGTAAGTCAAAATTTGAGGCAAGGATATTCCCTTGCGGAAGTTACTTAACCAAAATAACTCTTATTTAATCAATAGATGTGGCGTTTACTTGATGAAAATACGTTCTTATGTTAATTAAATAAGAATAAAACTTAAAGTTTTATATGATTTTCACATTTATTAAAATACAAATTCCTAACAGCTCTTTCAGTACTTTCTAACTTCTCCAGACGAATTTTATCGTGATTACAAATTAATTTTGGTATATATATATATATATATATATATATATATATATCATAAAATTCATCTGAAGAAGGTAGTTATTATTAATTACAAAATTCATTTGATGATAAAATTCGTCTGAAGAAGGTACAAAGTACTGAAGCAGCTGTTACGAATTTTTATTTTAATAAATGTGAAAAGCACATAAAACTTTACATTTAATTTGTATTTAATTAACATAACGCTTATTTCTCTACAGATACCAATGAGTTACAAGTCAATTTCTCATTGCTTTATATAGACACCTAGTATGTAACTAAGATATTAGTTGTATGAAAAATCCCGATTAAATTTTGCTCATAGGCTGTAATTTAAGCTTGAGGTTCTCTTACAAGAGCGAAAATATTCAGATTCTGGATCCACATTTCAAACGTCTCTCTCGTAGGACTCGTTCCTTCGATTTTTCCATCCTAAATACATCCATCAATCCCAGCCGGGTTTGATCCCTGGGTCCTTCGGACAAGAGGCAAGAAACTAAATCCCTGTATCACCGAAGCCGATAACAATTTACAAATGATAATAATTGATTAATATTTCTAAAGATAATTATTTATAGCTCATTTCTAGCAATTAATGTGTTGGCTTCATAGAGAACCTCGTGATTTGGCTATGTCCGACCTCATTGAAATCGTATCTTTTGAGCCATATTGCAGATGGGAACATGTATTCACGCAGTGGCGTTCAACAGAAGTGATGCATGTATGAGAACATGGTGTTCAGATAATTTGGCTTGTTTCTGTATCAGGAAACTTAATTGAAAAGGTTGTGCGAGACAGTTTTATGCTGTCCTAATGGACTTTCCGTCTGCCCCTAGTTGCAACTACAACATTAAAAAGCAAGTCTCGCTAATTACAGCTGCTTTAACTACATGCGACCAGATAAACAGGCTACTTCTTTCATATGACAGCTAATTCTGAAAAAAATACGCTCGCATTTGTGCTTCTAAATGTATTCCCCTTCGTCATTTTTCTTGCCTATCTTCAGCCATATCTCTCTCCTTTCTAACCGCTTTACTCATTTTAGTTTTGTTTTGTTTTTAAATTTTTATTCGCCGTTGCCTGGGAGCGTGCAGTTGTGCAAAAAGTAGTGAAGTTTGCTGCAAGGAAGGAATTAGCTGAGCTACAACGTGTTCTCTGATAACTAAATGAAAATAATCACTTTAAAGCAAACTTCACCTTATGGTAACAGTTGCTCAAAATCTCCTTTCGATATAAACAAAATTCTCTCTATTTTCATTTTTCTTTCATTTTTTCCCCTCGTAATAAAAACTTCGTCACGCAGGAATTGCGTAAACTAAGCGAATTTATCAGTAGGCCTAAGTCGAGTTTATAGTCCGATTTTGGCGGTTTAAGGAATATATCTTTATTATGTTAATTTAAAAATGTAAACAGTTTGGCTGTAAGAAAACACATGGCGGATGATCATTTTTTTAAAATTTCGGCTTACAGGTAAACTCTTACTCCTAATAACCTGATTCCGCTGAGTTTTTATAGTACTTTTCTCGTTATATTTCAATTGCAGTACCTTTTCTTTGCAAGAAAAAAACATTTTAAATGCGGTCACCGAAGCGATTCTCGTATTTTGGCCACGGGTAATGGCCAACGAGCTCGGTCTTACTTCTCTTAACAGATTGCTATATAACGAGTTTGTTTCCGAAAGAAGAACAACAATTGTGGCCGCTGGAGTGTTAACAGGCACAGACACTATCTAACTCACTGGCAAATTCAAGGTAGATTCATGGCCGCTCGGATATAAGTTCTCCAAACATTCCGTTTGTCCTGGTCTATATTTAAATATGCGTATCTAAATTAGTTCCATCTACAAATTCTCGATATTCATTTTTAATTTAGCTAGGTTATACATCTCTTAAAACTAATTTTCATAGCATTTGTAAGCATTTTGATATGATAATGATATTTCATATTTTGATAATTTATTTTTTCCTATATTATTTTTATCAATTCGTGAATTGCAATTTTTATACGTCTAAACTATTAATATATCCAATTTCTCCTTGAGAAACGTATGGATAGTATACATAAATGAGAGCAATGTGTTATAAAATTAGAAATGAGCAAAACCAAGGTTTTGCAATAGACATACTTCATTAGACAAAATGACCGCATCATGGTAACACCTGAAAATTAACAGAAAGACAGGAAAGTAAAGCATACACATATGAAATATACAGGCCTACATATGGAAGTCAAGGAGACTTAGGAGTTGGTTATGGAATTGTAATGTTTACGGAAAATAACGTCTCTCTCACGAACAATACTTTGTCACAGGTGCTTGAAGAAACAGGCCGAGCAGCTCGTGTAGGCTACTCCTAGACCAATGCTCATGCCGGGAAAATTGGTAACGAAATGGCAGACAACCTGGCTAAAGCAGCGATAAATAACCTTCATGTCATTAAAAAATACTTGAGAGCCACATCCTACGCAAACTTTAAGAAGAATGTGTCGTGGAATGGGAAGGTGAATGGCAGGAAACATCGAAGGGCGAAATAATAAAACTATATTTTCCGAGTGTAAAGCATGGAAACTTTCTTTGTAGGAAACCCAGAGGTAAAACGCCCAGATGATAGACGAGAATTAGGTGGGAGAATAATATTAACCATGATTTGAGGGTAGTGGATTAAACAAGGGATGATTGGAAAATATTGGTTTAGGTTAGGGATGTGTGGACAGCTTATCAGTGGTCAGCTTTGTATATTAAATCCAAAGCCAATTAATATACACTATAAAATAACTCTCTATTTCTACCTTAGTTTAACCTCTCCATTCATAGGTACTTTAAAAGACCACATAAGGACATGGAGGTCCCTCCTGTATGAGTGAACAGGTTAAAGGAAGAGTCATCTCAATAACATTTGAGACAAGACACATTTCACTCACACATGGATACTAAAGAATGCGAATATGATATTGATGATTATGATGGACAAAGATATTCACAGATTGTTTAAACCCTAAATTGTCTTGACATTTATCTTACGGGTGAGCAAAAAATGAGGAAAAACCTTCACCCAAGAAATTTCTCGAGACCAGAGAACCCGGGCCCGCTGCTTACGAGACAACGACGTTACCCCGAGACCTCAGTTGTGGGCTATTTAAAAATAAATCAGTTGCAAATAACTGAATTGTTATTAATTTGAACGAATGTTTAAAGAATACCACCTGTATAATTTCTTCATATAACTGATTCCGAATATAGCCCCAAAAACAATATAAGTTGTAATGAAGGTATTTTATGTACCAATCTTTGAAATAGTGTTATTGCTGCTCAACAAAAACTTCTAGTATCGAGTTTTGCCATAAGATGGTGTATGTATCTACTTTGCATATTCTAGAACAACATGACACGTAAACAAATTAACTGGCAAAAAAATACTCTTATTCTACAGTACATTGTATTGATATAGGATCTATATTTTTTCCACCTGTAGTATTAATGTGGGAGTGAAATTGTTAAATATTTTTATTACTATACTTAACGACAGTCAGCAACTAAAAATAGGTAGGAGATAGTGTTCATTGTTAGTCCAAAGTGGATGATTTGGGCTGCAGTTATGGCCAAATTATGCTAGAGAAAAAATGTGGAATGAGGAAAACAAAATAAGAAAAAAAATCACCCATGGAAATAAGATTAAGTTCTTTGTTGATGGACTACTAAAAACTTGATCTATTCATGGGACCTTAACATGTTCCATCGCGAGATTTCTAATATATAACATGATAAAGTTTAACCAGTCTATCGATGATATGCAACATATATTTAATAACAAAAATCACACACACAGCAGAAACCTCATAGAATACTCTTTAATATTCGATAGGTCATTTAAAGATTTAAAGTAAAACTAAAGCTTACAATTTATATCAATACTAATTTTAAAACTCCATCAACCGTGATGAGATACTTTTATGTGTACTTCTCGCTCAGCCTAGTTAATTACAATAACCGTGAAACTCGACACAGCATAGCTACTCAGGAAGAAAAAACCTACAATTGTAGGTATTGACTTAGGCTTTCACGGCCGGAGTTGCTATGTTGATCTTGAAGAAGATTTCCGGGCTGTAGGCCGTGGTCTTGAGACTTGAAGTTCCCCGATGTTTCGCCAGAGACTGCGTCTAGCATCCTCAAGGTTGTCTCAAGAGGATGCCGACGCAGTCTCTGGCGAAACGTCGGGGAACTGCAAAAGACTATCTGTTTATGTGCAACACATATGGGAGTAGTCATTGAAGGAAACGGTCAATCCAAGGCTACTTTCCCTATCTGTGTTGCATTCATAATTTCATATTTTTTGTTTATTTACTTTAGTTTGGAGATGACCAAATGTATAATGTCATTGCAACAACCCATATTTTCATCATAATTTTCATTATTGTATTGTATTGTAAGCTTATATTTTCTCTATACAGATATTTAGGCGTTCTCCCCCTACAAGGAAGAATTTGAAATATACTAATTTAGTTACACTTGTTTTCGTATAGATGTCAATTTTGAGTGGTCCGTAGTCAGCGTTCCGTGTCATACTGACATCTAGGACGGGAAAATTCGGTAAATTTTGCTTAGAGGCCTTTTCATTCAGGTTTAAGGATTTTTTACGAGCCTGAAAAATCTTCAGACACGGGACCCACGGCTTAAAGTCTGTAGCGATTAATATGATAGGAGACATATAAACTAAGATACAACTCTAATATGCATGGATCTGAAACCAAAATGTTCCGAAATATATTAAATTGTTATTAAAATTAAATAAATCTATAAATAATGAAAATAGAATATATTACTAATATCGCTATAAAATATCTATGTGGAAAAGTAGAAATATATCCAGGTAAAAATTCCACGTACATTTGTCTAGAATAAAGAGGTATTGTCAGAACTCTACCTGCTACACAAGTTACAAATACTATAGGAACACAAAAAAGGGTATTGTCAAAAGAATATAACGAATTCCAATTAGCAGTCTATACAAATTCCAAGAAATAAGGATATAAAAAACTACCTGGCAGTACAGACAACAAAAGACATTCATTCGCATCTAGAAAAGATAATCTCTTAACATTGACAGTTTACAAAGAAACTGATAAACATTATCTATTAAATATCAAAGAACCAATTTACCCAGTTTTTAGAAATGTTATACATACTAGTAAATAATATTATTATAAAACATAAATATATTCAATTGTAAGGAGTGGATTCGAGAAAAGTGGGAGGAGCCACCGCCTTTATAAGCGAGAACTTATATCAAAATAATCACGCACTATCACTCTCAGTCATTCTGTGATCAGTGTTGAAACATAGTGGATCTATAGACCGCGATCTCCGATTCAGTTAAAAAACTCACTATCACTCTCAGTGACTCTGTGTTCAGTATTGGAACATCGTAGACCTGCAGACCGCGATCTCCGATTCAGTGTTAATATTAGATTCTTCCGAGAAATAGTTAAATTTAAAGTTATAGTCCGTTAAGCATTCGGACTCTTAGAAATTATCTGATACGAACACGCGTAATATTCGAGTTACTTCATCGACGCACCAAATGACGACCACCGTGTCAAACACCCACGTATGAATCATATAATTGCAGCCAACCTGGTTTGGGCACATGTTCCCCAAGCGAGTGGAAGAATTTAACATAATAACGCCAATTAAGCCTCGATTAAAAGTTCTATTAGCATCAACGTATAATCACGAACCCAAATAAACTCTGATTTAAATAAACAATAACGACTTCCAAAGTATTTGCTGTACGAATTCGGAGAAATTTAAACTAAAAATTGAACTGCAAAAGTGAAAATTTGTGAAATTAACCACGTGGACATCAGTGAACTCTATTTGTCAGCATACAACAACGAAATATTCGAGAATCACTACATATATCCAACGAAACTGCTCTAGACATTAACATATCGTAGTGAACGTTTCCTCGTCACCGCTACATGTATACAATTAAATTGATCGCCGTGCGCAAAGAAACAATCGTCAAGGAATCACGACAACACGACATCACGTAGATGAAAGAGTGGGCCAGTACATCAGCGAACCAGAAATCCAGCGGACAAGAAAACCAGCAGCAAAACCTTCACGTGGTAACTATTGTCCAGCACCACATCAACAGGCCAGTACAAAAAATTGAAGTGTGTATATTTTTGTCTATATTTCTCTCTACAGGGCTCATATCATTAATTGTAATATTTGATTGCGTTTAACTTTAAATGCCCAGATAAATCAGAGTTATCTAGATCTAAAACAAACTCTAAATAATTTAAATCTATGCTTCTCCGCAGTTCAAATAAGACAAAAGTAAATAAAATCAATACTAACATGTCTAACTATCATGAAAATACCTCCCAACAAAATGAAATAGATTTTCTAAATAAAGAAACTAACATGGCAAATAACACAGTTGAAAATTCAGAACCTACCATCAGTAACGCTAATCCAATATTCACAAATCCTAGTAATACATGTGATATGGATTTAAATAAGATTTTTCAAGCCATAACTCAGCTAAACATAAACTTAACAACTGACATAGCTAATATAAAAACCGAAATTCGGGATTCTAAACAAGAGAGTAATGAGAAAATCAGCATTTAACAACTAATCTGGCTAATCTAACAACCGAAGTTCGGGACTCTAAATTTGAGTGTAGAGAAGAAATAAGTAAACTTCACCAAACAATCAAAGAAAATAACCAACAAATAAAAGTTGAATTAACTAATGCCCTCACAACTAAAATTCAAGAGAGTAACGAAAAGCTAAAAGCTGAAATGAACTCATCCATGAATAATATTTCCTCTGATTTATCTGGAAAAATGAATTCCGTTGCAAACGAATTATATAAAACTAATAGTGAAATTGATGACATTAAAGTCGTGCAAGAGACGATTCAATTGGTTATCACTGCCGAGAGTAAAGAGCGCGAAGAACAAAATGATCAAATGAAAAAACGTTCCAAGACGCGATTTCTGACCAAAACAGTAAAATTGCCGACATAAACAAACACAGCGAAGAACGCGCTAAGAAATTGACCTCAACCCAAGAAGAGTTCTCTAAAACAATAAATGAGATGAAAGAGAAAATCAATGAATTACATTCCCCCGCTAACGTGAACCACACCGCGGTACTAGCAAGAGAACAATTGAATCGTTATTGCACAGACAACCAATGCAATATTTCAGGAGAAGCTGAAATAATAAATAACCAATTTTCGGACATTACTTCAGCTACTCCAATACATACTTTAGGCACTAATAACAGGGTATATAACACGCCCATGTATCAAGGATTGTTAGATTTACCACTGCCGAAATTTAATGCCAATAACGGGACTAATCCTATCCAATTCCTCAACGAATTCGATAATTATTTGAAAATAAAAGGAAATCCGCAGGAACATTACATATATGTGGTCAAAAATTGCTTAGAAAAAGAAAGCAGAGATTGGTTTGAGATCACATTATCTGATAGTACTTCCTACGACACGTTTCGTAGTATATTGAGAAATAAATTTTTCGGAACCGATCAACAACACAAAATACGGCAGGAAATTTGCAGTGGTACGTACAGCAAGACCAGTGGAAACCCTACTCAGAGTATTTTCTCTCTCTTGCAAAACGTGCACGCCTCATAACACCACCTCTAGCCGATAGTGAATTTATACGCATGATTATAAATCACTATCCACAAGCTATCCGCCCAAGCCTTCTCGTAGCCAACATAAATACTTATGACAAAATGCTAGACATCTTACAAATGCTAGACACCGGCAATAATCATGAGTTGCAACCCCTACCTATGGTAAAACCACAAAGTTACATAAATCAAGGCTATAACCGTACTTACACCACCCAAGACAGAATATTTTCAAAAGGAGAGCGAGAGGCACAGACTTCGCAAAATAATTACCCACGTGATACAAATTTTTATACAAACAGAGGTAGGCAAAACTTTAGGGGACACGAAAGACACAAAAATGACCGCCAGATAAACATGTTGAGGGTAAATAGGCGAAATGAAATTCAAACGCGCCAAATATATGACAGACGGGAAAATCGCAGACATGCCCCATTCGCCCATCATGATAGACAGATAAACGTAGACAGAGAAAATACTCGACGATGGTACGAGAATTATTTTCATAATTCGTCGTACAATCGTCCACGGCACCCACAACCAAATACATTGTCAGCTGGTAGACAAATCCAGTTGCAACATGACTCGAACCAAAGTCCTCAAGCACCGGAATTCAGAAACAGCCTAAATACTCGGGCACAAATATATCGGCCACGTAATGAAAACTCGGATCATAGCTATCAAAATACCCAATTTGAAAATTAAATCAGTACAGTAAATTCACGCTGCTAATGTAACTAACACCATGGGCGTGTACCACCTGGAAATGATGCGGCCATATAAAGAATTGTAAACAAATGGTCCATCGGTAGTACAATATACTGTATTGTAATTAAGAATGTTGTATGAAATTGAGTGTGTAAGTCAAAATGTATTGTTGTAACCAAAATGTATAAAATTAGTATTAAGTAATTATAAGTTTAGTATTAAGCTACTTATTGTATTCTGTTATTCTTTCATGCAAGAGACATTTGTAGAGGTAAATTAACCAAGAAAATAAGTTTCTCAAAAGGAGAGACTTGTATATTTAAAGAAATACTAAAACTATCTACTTTCAATATAAAAGTATGCATTTGTAGCGATTAATATGATAGGAGACATATAAACTAAGATACAACTCTAATATGCATGGATCTGAATCCAAAATGTTCCGAAATATATTAAATTGTTATTAAAATTAAATAAATCTATAAATAATGAAAATAGAATATATTACTAATATCGCTATAAAATATCTATGTGGAAAAGTAGAAATATATCCAGGTAAAAATTCCACGTACATTTGTCTAGAATAAAAGAGTTTGTTTTTTTGTCAGAAATATACCTGCTACACAAGGTTTACAAAGAATATAGGAAACCAAACAAAAAAAAAAGGGTATTGTCAAAAGAATATACCGAATTCCAATTAGGCAGTTCTATACAAATTCCAAGAAATGAAGGAATATAAAAAAAACTACCTGGGCAAGTACAGACAAACAAAAAGGACATTCATTCACCTCTAGAAAAGATAATCTCTTACAACTTGACAGTTTCAAATAGAAAAAACTGATAAAACATTATCTAGTAAATATCAAAGAACCAATGTACCCAGTTGTTTGACATGTTTTATATACTAGTAACTTAATATTATTATAAAAAACCATAAAACGATTCAATTGTAAGGAGTGGAATTCGAGAAAAGGGGGAGGAGCCACCGCCTTTATAAAGCGAGAACTTATATCAAAATAATCAACGCACTATCACTCTCAGTCATTCTGTGATTAGTGTTGAAACATAGTGGATCTATAGGAACGCGCTCTAAGATTTCAAGTTAAAGAAAAATCACTATCACTCTCAGTGTACTCTGTGTTCAGTGTGGAAAAAACATAGTAGAACTGCAGAACCGGCGATCTCCGATTCAGTGTTAATATTAGATTCTTCCGAGAAATAGTTAAATTTAAAGTTATAGTCCGTTAAGCATTTGGATTTTAAAAATATTGACTCGAGCACGTGGACCTCTAAGTATTTCATCGACTCCACTCTTAGATAAAACTTGTAACTGTATTAACAAAAGTGTATTTCTCCGAAAATAAAGAGTTATTGGATTCGTTAAAATTGAGTGTACATTTATACGTTGTTCTTTTGCTTATAAAGAGTTCATAACCCTGAGATCTGTTGCCCACCACAGAGCTACGGTACAAGTCCCTCCCGGAGGACTTGCTCCTTGGATTTTTCCGTCCTAAAAATCCATCGACCCCGGCCGGGTTTGAACCCGCGACCCTCGGGACCAGAGGCTAGGAGCATAACCACTAGTCCACCGTATAATTTTCATTATACATATGCAAATTCTAAAATATTTCCTTTTGTATGTACTATTACTTGCCCCATTTCCCCCGGGTTCTTCTTACGGGGACTCGACCTGTCAGGAAAGGAATTGTAAGTGTGTATCACCTACGCACATTTCCGGCCACACATGGCACAGATGGCTTCCCAGATAAGTGATAAATGTCGGAGCCAACTCAAAGAAAACAGTAACATTTAGGAAAATATATACCGTTAACTCACAGATTTATACCAAAAAAGACGATTATTATAGATAATTATGATGACTAGTTGTCTATAACGACTGGGAGAACCGACACACAAACCACATGTCACACTTATAATGGTTGAATGGTCGTTCACATTTGTGAATAGCGCAAGTGGATGTGAGGTCTGTCGTGACATGGAGTTAGTTAGTTAGAAGGCATTATGGAAACATTTGGACTCCAACTTTTCTCCACGTTCATCTTAAGTGTAAAAAAATCCGAAAAGAACCTCATCCAGAGACCTTGTCCTGTCCGGGATCGAACCATCGTCTGAGACACAAGGACGTTATACCAAGACCACATCAGTGGCCGGTTTAAAAATGATTTGTATACTTATTACATGTATGTTTTGTAATTGTTAAAATATGTTATAATCACGTTCTCGTGTTAATTTTAGTATGTATCTATTGCGCTTTGTTCCTTTATATTTAAAATTTGCCTAAATGTATATCACTCAGTGAAGGAACGTTTTAAAAATGTGTAATTATGAATTCAAGATACCTTGTAAGTTTCTTATGTCACTATTGAATTCGATATCGGATTAAGAACTAAAACGAAAAATATTATTTCGTACACAAGAAAACACTCAAACAAATATAATGATGATTTTTTTGTTATTTACTCGCTTTGCGTTTGTTGTTCTCTAAGATTTAGATTTTAACCCTTAAATTCGTAATGTATCCTTTTGGATACATCAGTTGGTTCAATTAATTTAATATTTTAAATAAATCAGAAGAAAACGAACAAAACGAAACCACTTAAATATGTCGCTAATTATGAAATATACCTAATAATGACTGTTACACAAGATTCCGTTTTCACTGCGGTCCCCCACATTCAAATAACTAATAGAAGAAATTTGTGTTTTCCCAATTTAAGGGTTAAAAAAAGTAATTGCAGCGAAATTAGAATAATGTAATTCAATACACAATGTTGAGTGTTTGATGTTAGTAGTTTTGTGACATAATGTTGGTAAAATTTTCAGAGCTTCATTTATTTTATTTAACACTTTGCCTGGTTTCAGTACTGCACGATTTTACGAAATTGATGGAAAATGAAACGTTACAGTACTATGTACTGTGATATTCACAAATGAACGCAATTTTCGGGAACAAAGGAGTAAGTCATAACAAATTTAATTAATCTTCAACTTAACAAGAAAATCAAAATAAATTACAGGAAATATTGTTTAAACCGGAACGTGAATAATGCGGAAATCTGTCCAGTGTGAACAAATTTACTGGTCCCGGCAAAATAATAGTAATTTTTACATGTATTTATTTCGTATAAAGCGGAATCTGTCCAACGCCGAAACGGAAGGATATTTCTATACAATTCATGAAAAAATGTTTATAAGGCGGAAACATAGACAGAGAGAAATACATTAGTTTCCACTTCATTGAATTCCCGTTAGGCGAATTAACCATAAGTGATGATTCCTGCTGCCCGTGACGGGTGAATTAGAGTTTCTACCTGTATGTGGATTCTTTTTTCGGCCTCACTGCACACCCGTTTTGCGAAATATAGGTTCGTTTAACAAATATTTGGCGTGTGACATCTGTCTTACAAATAATATGTGCACAGTAAAATCTTTAATTCGTTTAAGATTTGAGACCGATTGTATACGTATCTTTCACAGGTTGCGTTCTGAATTTACGGAATAAAGATGGCTAAATCGTATATATCATTGTCATTCAATGAAAAAGTGAAAGTGATTGAAGACAAAGAAAAACAAACTCTCAGTACGCGAAATAATGACTAAATTTAAATGTGGAAAAACCCAAGTTTATGAGATTTTAAGACACAAAGAAAAAGTAATGAATGAATGGGCGCAAGGAAAAATCAACGAGGTGTGGGACTGTTTTACAAGTCCACGATAAAATGTCCAAATTTCCGGACCGATGCTACAAAGTCAAGCTGTAGCTGTTGGTATATCTCTAGGGAATAACGATTTCAAGGCATCTTCAGGTTGGTTGTGGACAGTTTTAAAAGAAGACACAGTGTAGTGTGGAATGAAATTTGCGGCGAATAAAAGGATATGGACGAAATTATAGTTTGTGAGTGGAAATCGAAACTGCATACTTTAATTTTAGGATACGCGCCTAAGAGACTTTTTAACACTGACGAAACGAGACTGTTTTATTTTCGCGCGTTACCGTCAAAGTCGCTCGTAAATACTATACTTCACTTTCCAATGGCAGCGGAACTAAACCAATGTACATAAAAAGACATAAACGGTACTCTATAATCTAAGACTGGTTAATTTTTTATAATGCGGAATGTTGTCTAATGTGGAAACAAAAATTGATCCCACGCGATTCCGCTTTGAACAAGTTTTACTGTATATGGATATAAATAATAACTTCTTATTTCATTATAAATTTGTATATTAATAAATGACGTCACGTTATAAAAATGTATTTTTAATAGATGAATACAATTTACATTTCATTTTGTCAATTGGCAGCACTGATTATGACGACCTAAATTTGTTCCATTATGGAAAGTAATAATGAAATTGTTGATTACATATTCAAATTGTAAGTTTATGGAATGAATTTTTATGAACATTCATTTTGCATAAATTCCTATTTTTAGTATTTTATCTTTAAATATTACTAAAACATCAACATTCCTTACGGAGACCTTCATTCTGAGCACATTTGATATTGCCGTTTGGCATAAGTTTTGAATAGGTTATTATGGACAGTACATTTTAACGTACAAAACATCTCAACTCAACTATAAAACTTCATTTTCAGTTCTTGTGACGTAAATAAATATTAAAACTATTAATGCAAATAGGAGGCAAAAGTTGAATATTTTATTCATGGTTTTCGGAATTCTTAAAAAAATAGTTAGACTTATTCTAATGTGTCTAAATGGCATGAGGAGTAGAGAGCGGGTAGACAAACAGTCTATGGAAGCTTTTGAAATTCACAAGGTTTAGCTATATAGCAAGGGGTTTCACTCTCCTCTGCTATTCAGTTTTGTACTGAAGCATCAATCTTTAAAGTTAGTGAAAGAGTGCAACTCAATGTATTAATCAACTGTTGGTATGTGCTGATGAAGTATTGTTAGGCGATAGTGGGGAAATACTAAAATCCAATACACTTAATCAATGAAAACGCTAAGGAACTAGAGTCTGAAGATATATATAAACTGAAAATGTGGCCACAGGTAAAAGCACATTACTAAATGTGAATGTACACGTAACAGAAGAGCAATGAGAGGAATTTTGAAGTAGAGGCAGAATTCAAATATGAAGAAACAATAATTACAGGAAGGAATGAGGTGAAGAACGAAATTAAACACACTCTCAAACTCTGAAATGCATAAAACAGAGAGAATCTCCCGACCTTAGGGCCGGGCTAGCGGGAGAAGCGCATGCGGCCACTGAGTCCTTACTCCGCTCACGCGGCGTAGCAACTGCACGGCTCACTGTGAGTCATAAACTCGCGCGGCCGAAATATTGAAACTTAACCACCTAGCGAGGCAGTTGAGTAACATTCTTGTAAGGTGAAACACGTGTTGTGTTTTCTCGTATTAATGGTCTTAGTTGATAGTTATTATGCCTCCATCTGTGTTTACAGTACAGCATAGGGTATTTGTGTAGATGATTATGTGAAAACGGAGTCTTGCAGAAGAGAAGTTGTTAGACCATTTCGAACACAATTTCCAGATATAAACCCTCCAAATAGACATACCGTTCGAAGACTTATAAACCAATTTAGAGAAACGGGGTCTATGCTCGATAAGAAACCAAAGGTAACAAAACGTGTGAAAAATTGGACAAAGTATGGGAAAGATTAAAACAAACGCCAACAAAATCCCTAAGACGATTTGCACAAGAAACCGGTGTTTCGAAGACGTCAGCATTGCGATCTACGAAACTTTTACGTTTGAAATCTTACAGAATAACTGTAATGCATGAACTTCAGTCACGTGATCCTGAGATGCGGTTGTCTCCTGTCATAAGGTACATAACTCATTTTAGCTATTTTCATGAACTTATTTCACTATTTTCATGGTCATACACGAACCAAGGAAAAAAGTATGAATATAGCCCTGCAGCTGCTCTGCCGGGTAACGCGGAGTGATGACTCAGTGGCCGCATGCACATTTCCCGCTAGCCCGGCAGTAGGTCGGGAGATCCTCTCTGTACTATGCATCACAGAATCTTGTCATACAAACTCTCTTTAGAAAAAAATTAGCTAAACTTATCTAATATGTCTTTTCTTTCAGGTATATTATATGGATGCGAAACCTGATCTCTTACTTTAAGAGAAGAGAAAATAGCATATTTGAGAATAAAGTGCTTAGGAAAATGTTTGTGCCAAAGAGAGACAAAGAGACAGGTGAATGGAAGAGACAGCCTATCTACGTGTGAGATACATTGTCTTTTTGAAGAGCCGAATGTAGTAAAATCTCAATTAGTAGACTGCGGTGGATAGGATATGTAGCACGATGAGAATGAATGAGAGGCATGAAAATCTAATTGCAAGAAAGCCACAAGAAAAGAGCTCCGGGGTAGGCCAGGCATGAGATGGAGGAATAATATTAAATACAATTTGGGGGAGAAAATTATACAAGAAATTTATAGAACACATCAATTCTGGATAGGAATTAAGGGAAACTTACGCCCGCGCGGAATAAACCTCCCGGTTTGATAACGCCGGAAAGTTATTTATCAGTTATTACTCGGCTTAGGATATTTAATGGTCATCATCATGATAAAAAATAAGAGAAAATGTGATAAAAATGTCAAACGTGGACAAACAGGTGCTCTTTCTTTTTGTAGCCCATAATCTATTCAATTTATTTTTTTTCAAATTCCCCCAGGTTGCCATTTCAACATTCCTAGTGTTCTCTCAAGTACCATGGCGTACTTGTAACCCACCTCTGAGGTTGGGGCGTCCGGAAGGCGGGGTTACGCTGCCTCGATGATGTGAGTTGATGGCATTGGTAATGATGCGCCAGGAGAGGCCTTAAACTAATCTCAAGCTAATTAGACGAATATGATATTGATAATAATGATGGCCAGATGATGTTCGGGGACCGTTTGGGCCTTAACGTTTCCTGACATTTATCTTACAGATGAGGAATAGCACCGAAAAAAACTCATCCAGGAAACTTGTCCCGACCGGGGATCGAACGTGGACCCGATGCGATACAAGGCAGCACACTACCTCCAGACCAGAGCGGTGGACTATTTAAAAATTTAATGTGTACAAAAATAAAACGCTAGTATTTCTAAAGCAAAATAATTTCATCATCATCTGCATTCATGGATTAGGTCTGTTGACCCGTTCCGACTTCAGCCCATCTCTTTCTAGGTCTGCCCACATCTCGGGTGCCTTTAGGTTTGTATTTTGTTATTTGTTTTGGATATCTATCTTCATTCATTCTGTCTATGTGTTGCTTCCATTTTTGTCTATATGTATCTATTTTAACAGTTATTGCAAATATTTCAAGTTCCTGTCTTATTTCTGTGTTCTTGATTCTGTCTTCCTTAGTGCACCCTTTAACAGATCTCAAAAATTCATTTCTGCCGTCGTTATCCTACTTAGATCTTGTATTTTATGTATCCAGGCTTCTGATCCATAGAGCAGTACCGGTACTGCCAACATTTTATAAAATTTCAATTGGGTCTCTCTTGTTGTTTTGTTATTTACTAGCTTAAAATAGCGACTTGGAATGTCAGAGGCTTGGGAAGCAAAGAATTCGAACTAACAAAATAATTTATTATTATTATTTATTTAGCCCACTGGTGTGACCTAGTGGTAGACTAACGCTGTTGCCTCAGACAAAGCGGGCCCGGATTTGATTTACATAGGGACACATTTTCTAGTTGAGGATTTTTTCGGGAATTTTTTTCCACCTGTGAAATAAATGCCAGAAAACTTTAAGACCCTAATAATTTTCAAACACCATCTGGAAATTACAACCATTCACATTATGATCGCCTTTAGTATGAATGTTAATGGTGTGTCTTGTCTTTCATTTTCGTGTTGTCTCGGAATTGAGATGAAATTAAAAAATATATATAACCCTTTCCCTACAGATTATGTCCCTATAACGCTCAGTCAGGTGACCTGGGATGTAACATTACTTATGAAGTGAGAGGTTAAAGAAAGGTACCGGTAAGGAAATGTAGAGAGAAAAAAAATGGATTTTTTTATCATAAGTAATGCCACGAGTAATTTCCAAATTATCGATAAATTCACGATGTAACGGAGTGACGAGTGAATTTGTCTAGAGGATTTTTAAATCAAGAGTGGCATATGTTAGGACTATTTAACAAATAAAATTAAGCTTTTTACTCACAAATCATTGTTGAATTGTAGTTATTAAAATATACATATATATATTTAATGTAAACGGCGATATTTTAAAACAAATGAGAAACCTTTATTATGTTTCATTTGTTCATCACTGCAACCAGATCACATTATTGTATCGCAATATTGTAAAAGTGCACCGTAGAGGAGAAAAAATGAAACACATCAAACTGTTTGTAACCAACACTATAGATTATTAAATTATTTCTGATATCTTATGATGTCAATTTGTCAATTATATTTTTCTAGAAAGTGAAACTTGGGGAATAATAAGTCTAAAAAAGTGCAAACAGTAGTTTCTTTTTTGTTGTGGTATAATCAATTGCTACAAATATTTTCTATTATATCCCGCAAGCAGACTATGGTTACATTCGTGCACTATATACATATATATAAACTGGGAGCCACTTCCATTTTAGAATACTTATATCTTAATATATAAATTGTTATATTCAACGTATTCCTTAGAGAGACAGTCACTGTAAAATAATGGTCTGACCTATTCAGAATGTTAAAAAGGAGAACTTGATTTTAAAGTGATAAAATTAAATTGATAAAATCGAGGTGAAAAAGACTGTGATTGGTTGTAAATCAAAATTCCTTGTAATGTGATTGGTCATTGACTCCCATTTGGGGCAGGAGTTGTGAGTAAATAGTCAAGTATAAATATTGATGCTTCGAAGTTGAAATATGTTGTAGGACATGGGCTAGTTTTAGTTTATCGTTCAATGTGATCCCTTAATCATAAACAGTGGATCATGTAAATGGTTCCATCCTTTCGAAGAAAACCTGCTTCAACTACTGAGACAGAACTATCTTCGGAATGGCGAGTACTAAACTTTTGTAACATGGAAAGCATTCATTTACAAACGGAAGGAACTGAGAAAAAAAGTTAATATTTTTATTCCTATTACTAATTAAACTAACTCACTGATACTATACAACCCGTGGGTTCATGACCGCGCTGACATAATCTCTCCATATATCCCTATCTTGAGTTAATGTTTTCCAATCATTCCCTGCATAATCTACTTCCCTCAAATCATGATTAATGTTATTCTCCCACCACATTCTTGGTCTACCTACTGGGCGTTTTCCCTCTGATTTTTCCTACAAGAAGCTTCCATGCACGTCTTAAAAAACTCTGCTGATTTGTCAACTATTAAAATGTGTAAATTAGCTTCTAGTGAATCCAGTTCATTTTAAAGAAGTAAATATTTTCCATTGTTACATATTGATCCTTACATTTATTTATTTATTTATTTATTTATTTATTTATTTATTTATTTTGCTTTCAGTTCTGTACGTTCATGACAAGCTGACGTCTAGTTAGTTTATTAAAATTTCTGTATATATATCGGACATCTTCTTCTTCTTCTTCTTCTTCTTCATGGTATGGGCCTGTTGGCCCGTTCCGCTCCCCGATGCAAAATATATTACAGGTGTCCTTCCAAAGTCGTTTTGGTTTTCCTACTACCATATATATCAAACATTGGAATGTAACATTAAGTTAGAAAATTCACTACATAAAAACATTTGATGAGTGTCATAAAAATATTATAAAAGAAGGGAAAGGGGATTGTGGACTGAATGGGACAAAAAAAGGCGTTAAATGGGGAAAAAAATGATAGAAAGTTGCCTCCATTCTAAAATTTTAGACAACTTCTTAATCTTTCAAGTTGAGAAAACAAGCTCTAACAGCTAGGGGACTCGACATGCTAACCACGTTTCATCACTACACGTGCTGTAATGATCGTATACCTCTCTGATCAATACATGTGGATGTGAGGCCAGCAGCGTGTGGTAGGAAAATGGCCTTCTTGGCCTGTCACACCATTGAGTTTGGAGTTCTTTATTCTCTTTGGTTTCTTGCAAAGAACTCTAATTTGTCCTACAATGAAAAGGGGTGTATCTAAAAATCCTAACCCTAGTTATTACTCAATGATAGAATCATTTCTTTGTGTTGTTTAAGCTCAATAAAATAATAAACTGATGCTATATTGCTGTATGTGACGTGCCTTTCTTTTGCGGAGACAATTAGAGGTTATTTTTAGGTTTAAAACGTGAAAGATTGTGAAAGCAGTAAACAATATTGTAGAAGAGAACAGATGTAGGAGTTTATCTGCCGTAGCATCCCACACCGCATTAAATTACGTGTCCAGCGCAACCAACTACTAACGAACTCTCAGATAATCCAGCGGATTCGCCATGCGTGCACAGGGGTAGACATCACCATAACACCAGTAATGAAAAGAACATTTTGTGGTTTCACTAACAACTACATTTTTAGCTTCCTCGCAAACAAACGAATGCTATTCCTCCATTTATCCTGTTAAATTGTGCACGTGTGCATAAGAGCAAATCCTTCAATGTATACTCCAAAAAGCATAGTCACAACAGCAATTATTATGGAAACATTTTTTTAATGTCATCCAGTGATTAATTTACTTTCCCCCTCAGGCAAATTAAAAAAGTTAGGTTATTTGGAACTGTTAGATCTAGTGCGATCCGTTTCCTTCTAAAACATCTATAAATAATAAACAAATTATAAAATGATCCTTTATTCTTCTTCGGAATTGGAGCTTGAACTATCTGAGGATTCAAAATAACCTGACATACACAGTCAACCACGTATCTAAAAATATAATTTTTATTTAATTCGGAGCCATGAATATATTGAGATTTTCCTTAAGGAAAGACTTTAACATACCTTCATCGATCTTACTTATTAGACATCGAAAATATGTATGTATTTTGTGAAGGATAGAGGCAGTGATGGAAAATTTCGAATTTCTTTAATTTAACTTAACAAATGTTTGCACAAAATTTTGAAATTTTCTTCATTTATTTCACAATAATGCACTGTATCTACACATATATTTTTTTTTTTGCTGATAGAGTCTCTTCTTCTCAGTTTATTTGTAACTAATTTATTCACATTCACTGACGACTTCACAAAACGCATCTTCTTGTCTTCACATTAACTAGTCTACAGTTCGGGCACGACTGATTCTCGTGACCTACTTTCGAGATTGACTGATTCAATGAGGTCTTCGTTCGGCTTATATGACCGGCAAAGATGTCGAGAAACTTTCAGATGAGGCCGGTCAGTCCACACCGGCCGCTACCAGAACGTTTGCGAGGAAGCGACCCTTTTAGAAAGCTTATGACAGATGCACTGGAAGTTCCTAGTGTGCCCCAGCGACCCGTGAGTCAACAGCTCAGAAATCTTTCTACCATATAAGGTGAGATCCGACTTCGCTGTCACCATAAAATTTCAAAGCAGCACAATAATACGTCACAATACGGTAAGGAGGAATACAGCCGGAATTAATTAAATGTGGAACAGGAAATTATTTGAATTATTAAAGAGCCTTTTTTGAGAGATGCCTAAATGGAGAAGATGTACAGTAAAATAGAAAATTGGGTTGAATCAGTCATTAATAATAGGAACGGGGGAAAAAAGATGAGAGTAATAATTATAGAGGAATCGCCGTAATGATTCCTTTTAGTTATATATATATATGGTATGATAAGAAAAATAAATGCCTGGACGGGATTGGAACCCGGATCTCTGAGTCTGTACCTCAGCGTGATATCCATTACACTACCAGGCGAATCCAATTCAAACACTTATTTTTCTTATATATGTATTATACTCTCCATTATTACTAGATGTCGCGAGAACACTGTCTTCACTGCCATCTAGTAGCTGACTATATCAAGTAAGCAAATTAAATAACATATATATATATATATATATATATATATATATATATATATATACGGGAAAATCGTCAAATTATATTTAGAAAAAATTATAAACATAAGGAGAATGAAGTACGGACAGGTTTCAGGTTTGGAAAATCTAAATTTGATTACATATTTGTGGTAACGTAATTGATTGAAATGACTAATAATAACAAAAAAAAAAGCTCATTTCACTTTTGTGGATCCAGAAAAAACATATGACCCCATACATTTACAAACGTTGAGGGAAGCATTGAAAGATATGGACATAAACGATATAATTATTAATAATGCAATGATAAACTTGTACAAAAAACAGGATCCAAAATTAAATTTTGAAAATTTGTATCATAATAAATTAAAGTAACAAAAGGCCTTCCTCAAGATTGTAGCATATCAATCACATTACTTAAGATATTTAAACAGAAAGTTCTGTCAAACTGGAGCAAAAAAATATTCTGGAATTGGAGTACCAATTAGAGATTGATCAGCAGAAACAACATATACACTAATATATTGACTTAGGCTTTTCACGGCCGGAGTTATTATGAAGATCTAGACGAGATTTCCGGGCTATTGGCCGTGGTCTGGAGGCTTCAAGTTCCCCGACGTTACGCCAGAGACTGCGTCTGGCATCCTCAAGGGTTGTCTCTTGGTCTAGAGGCTTGAAATTCCCCGACGTTTCGCCAGAGACTACGTCCAGTATCCTCAAGGGTTGTCTATCAACCCTTGAGGATGCAGTCTCTCGCGAACTTCAAGCCTCTAGACCACGGCCAATAGCCCGGAAATCTTGAAGATCTTCATAACATATACACTTTTATTTGCGGATAACCAGTTAATAATTACGCAAGAATGTGAAGACATGGAGTTTATCTTCAGAAAATTATTGGACGAATAAGATAATTAGGGTTTTAAAATACATTTAAAAAATACATTTTATATGGGATATGGGGCTGAAACCGAAGAATTAATATTAGAAGAACAGAAAGGGTTTATTAGAAGTTGTGAAGAATATGGGTATTTGGGGGTGAAATTTGATAAAGAAGATGGACAAAAAAGTGGCATTAAGAATGTAATAAATAAAGATAGAGCAATAACAGAAATGTTGAATGTGTCCTATAGGACAAACATACAACCATGAAAAAAATAAGTTACAGATATGTAATTCAATAGTGACAACTACTGTCACATATGGAGCTAAGCATGTAAATTCGACAAAAATTTGGAACGAAATCTTATGTCGATGGAAATATATTTATTGAGTAGAGCAGCAAAATGTTAAAAATTAGAAGAACAAAATTCGTACGAGTCCACCGCTGTGGTCTCGAGGTAGCGTGCTGACTTGTCACGCAGCGGGCCCGGGTTCGATCACCGGTCGGGACAGTCTGGGTAAGGTTTTTATGGTGGTTTTTCCTCACCTGTAAGACAAATGTCAAGAAAACTTTAAATCCCAAACGGTCCCCGAAATCATATGGCCATCGCAATCATCATCATTCATATTCATCTTAGATTAAGCTTAGGATTAGGGGCTCTCCTGGCGCACCATTATCATCATCATCACCCATCATATCATCGGGGCAACGTAACCCCGCCTTCCAGGTACCCCATCCTCAGAAGTGGGTTACAAGTACGCCATGCCAGGAGAGAACGCCAGGAATGTCGAACGACAACCTGGGGCATTTGCAAAAAAAAAATTCATACGAGAAAAAATAAATATTAAATAGTAGATTATATAATATATAAGCGACTAAATTCGCGTTGGCATATACAACAAATGCAAATAGAAAGGTTACCAGATAAACATTCGAATAGTGTGAACTTGGAATAAGAAAGAATGGAATACCTCGAAACTCATGGATGCAATAAATAAGAACTGGATTGAGAACGAGAGGACTGGACGGCCTTGAGTGGATGGACAGAGACGAGTGGAGAAGGAAAATAAAAATGTAGGCACATAAACATGTGTAAACATTGAATATATCCATCCATCCATAGTAATTCTGCCGGAGGGCAGGTCTTTCACTGCAATCATAGCATTTTCATGCTATGATTTGCAGCTTTACTAGGGAATTATAGGTGTGGTTGCTTCCCGTTGCTTTTCACACCGGTGAAGGATGATGATGATGATAATGATAAGGATGATGATGGCCGGATGTTTTTCGGGGACCGTTGGACTCTAAGCTTCCTGACATTTTTCTTACAGGTGAGGAAAAACCCCGAAAAAACCTCACCCAGGAACCTGTCCCGACCGGAATCGATCCCCGGCCCGCTGCGTGATAAGGCAGCACGCTACCTCGAGACCCAGTGGTGGACATTGAATATATACATACTAGCTAATACCCTGCGTGCGCTGCTGCGCCTAAATAAATTAAATATGTTTTTCGTTTAGTTGAATAAGTAAAAAGGAAAATAATTTATAAATGCATATCCTAATAATTTTTAGATATCCCGTGTTGAATATGCCCGGGAATCTTCTTATCCCTTATCTTCTTGGCAACAATGAGCTGATAGAAAAAATGGCTATTATGATTAAGTTATCCGTAAAATCTAGCCATATGCTATAGTGGGCTTTATTTATTTATTTGTTTATTTATTTACTTAACATATATTCAACTCTCTGTACATTAATCTGGTGCATATATTATGATTTTGGCAGCGTAAGCTATTTAAGCGTTCAAAAAGCAAATTTAGCGCACCGATTGCTTTTTGTTTACGTTTTTTTAGTTCCGGCCCTATAGCTATAGTGTCGCGAAAAAAAGAATGGGCCGACTCTTGTACTCGAATATTTCAAGTTCCAACGCACGATTCACACGAGTAAACTAATTGCACAGTAGAGTACGTTTCCCTTCTTCCTTTGAAGAGTATTCTCCCATTCAATTACACAACGAACGCTTAACTCAGTGCTTAGTGGCTTGATTCGTATGCAAGAGGCCATAGGTTTGATTCCCGGTGAGGTTAATATTGTAATTGTTAAAATGCTTTCTATTTTATTCTCTATGTCCATTCTTAAAGAAAAAAAACGTACTAACTATTTGCAAGTATTACTATTTTTCATCATCATCCGGTATCATGGTAGCTGCCGCCGTCTTCCGGAAACCAAACGTCATTCCCCTCTGTTTATCCATTGATCTTCCTCCATTCCTCTGATATTCATAGCTGCTTGTACCCCTTCTATCTAAGTTTTCTTCGCTCTTCCTCTCTTCCTCCTTTCCATTGGGATCCATTCCATAACAATTTTTGGCAATCTTTGCTCTGGCATTCTTTTGACATTGCCATACCACTGTAATCTTTTCTTTTCTATAATGTCTATGATGTCCGGCTCCTCTTGTACACCCTTAATTTCCCTTATTTCTTTATTTCGTATTCTGTCCATTCTATATTTTCCAGCTGATCTTCTTAAAACATCCATTTCTGTACTTAAAATTATTTTCATTTCCCTGGTAGGAATTTGCCAAACTTCAGCAACATATTTAAAATGCTCTGAATTATGGTTTGATATATTTGTAATTTTTTATTTTTTGTGATATTTTTGCTCCACCAAACGGAGTTTAAA
This sequence comes from Diploptera punctata, assembly GCA_030220185.1. Classification (NCBI taxonomy): domain Eukaryota; kingdom Metazoa; phylum Arthropoda; class Insecta; order Blattodea; family Blaberidae; genus Diploptera; species Diploptera punctata. The sequence goes on from JASPKZ010001192.1 coordinate 835,843, forward strand.
GCATTTATTGCTTGTTTTGTTTGTGAGATTATATTTTTAATTTCCACTGTGTTATCGCCTGAATGGTCTAATTTTGTTCCTAAATAAGTGCATTCAATACTAGGTTTTAGTTCTTCTCCATTGTTGAAATTTATATTTTCCATTTCTTCTCCTATACACAGGCATTTAGTTTTCTCAATGTTTATATAAAGTCCCCATTTTCATATTCTTCTTTTAGTTTTTTAGCCATATATTCTATGTCATCGTGGTCTTGTGCTATTAATACCCGGTCATCTGCAAAATTTATTGAATATACATGTGTATTTTGGATGAGTATGCCCATTTTTGACATTTTTTTCCTCCAGTCTCTTAGTACTCTTTCGAGATAAATTTTAAATAGAGTTGGAGATAAACTGCAACCTTGCCTTAAATATTTTGTAATAGTAAATCCCTTTGTTATTTTATTTCCAACTTTTATTTTCGAAATACATCCTTTGTATAATGCTTTTATAGCTTCTACTAATTCTTTGGTAACGTTAAAATTGTCTAAAATTTCCCATAACATTTTTTGGGGAATACTCTCATATGCCTTGGTTAAATCGAGAAAAAGCAAATGTAAATCTCTGTTAGTAGCTCTTTTTTTTCTATCATTTGTGTTATGCAAAATATTTTATTATTAATATTATTTATTTATTTATAAACAGGTTTGCAATGTAATAAAACATCTTCCTGTGTCCAAAGCTTTTTAAATTGTTATCTTCTTTCTCCATTCTTTTCTATCTTCTCATTCCAATTCTTCCAGACATAGCTCCCTCATACCTCTTCTTATATCTTCCATCCATTTAAATCTAGGTCGACCTCTCTTTCCTTTTCCAGATGAAATCCATTCCAAAGCTTTTCTGGATAATCTTTTCTCCTGGCACCATATATATGACCATACCATTCTATTCGTCTGTATCTCACAAAATCTAATATTGAATTTTGGTCTTTCATTTGTTGTTTGATGATTGTATTTCTGACTTTTTTCCCAATCTAGGATGTATAGTTGAGCGTCTGAAACAATCCATTTCAGAAGGCATGAGCTTTATTCTCAAATTTTTATTCAACTGCCAAGTTTGTGCACCGTATGTTAGCGTGCTTCGAATTATGGATTTATAAATTTATATTTTGGTACTTATTCTTATGTTCGTATCCCACAAAACTCCGTTTAACATTGTTATTACCAGGACACTGAAGTTCATGGCCTGAAAACACGAAGAATATGTATGTATTTATGCCGTAAAAAATAGCTAAATATGCCACAAAATATGCTGTAAAAATAGCTAAACATGATACAAAATATGCGTACTCAATCTGAGATCATTTTAACAGAATAATACGTTATAGGTTTATAGGTAACTTACGTTTAGTCTCTGGATTTGAAGTGCTTGTCTCATTGCTGAATGCTCCATTACTACTGTTTCAGTTCACAACTAACCAGTGACGTATGTTTTCTGTTGTAAATCTTCGCCTGTTGTCTCTCAGCATAGCTTTGTAGCGCGAAAAACTTCGTTCTACGTCGTAAGAAGTAAGAGGGGTTGCAAGAAAACTGTGAGCTGTCCTATAGATAACTTTGTTGGTTTGTTTGGTATTTTTCCTTCGAAAATATATCGAATTTCTGCAAGTTTATAATAGCCAGGGTTTTTGGAAAGACTATTTTCTGTTTTTCTTTCACTATATCTCCTACATTTCCCGGAACTGATATTAAACTGGAGATCGTTCTATCGAAATCTGCTAAGGACTGCAGTAAAGGAATACCAACTGCTTCCAATGACCTAACTGCTTTAGGAATAACATGAAAATGAGATGATATGAATACAAGGTAGCTTTTTAATTCATTGTCCGATACAGTTTTCTGTGCTAATTCGATAGATGCTGCTTCACTTGAATCAAAAATATTTATAATTTCTTTAATTTTAGAAAAATGTTCTGAATATTATAGAGCAGCTTCCAGCCATGTGCCCCAACGGATAACATGTTCGAATAGTCTCCGATATACGATGAAGGCCGTGTGCAAGACATGTTAAATGAATCATATGAGCGAAAATACCTTTCAGTGTTGTACCTGATTTTATCATATAACTAGCAGAGTCCGTTATCAAGAGGAGCACGTTATCGCACTCAATGCCATCAGGCCACAATAGTTTCAGCGAATCAATAACAAACTGAGTAATTGTTGCATTGTTAGTAACTTCTAACACTGCAACATTCAGAAGATACGGAGTTGTGGGATTTTATTTACAAAGGGCTCCAGCCATAAAATTCACTATGTAACGACCTTCACAATCCGTCGTTTCATCAACACTAATCCATACAAATTGATTCCTAAGAGTATTCTGAATATTTGATATTACACTGTTGTAATACAGGCTTACATATGTTTTTCGTAAAGTACTTTCATCTGGTACATGTTCGTTGGTGTATTTCTGAAGAAAATTTCTTAGCGTTGGATTATTGAGTTTAAAGAGAGGAATATCGCATGCTATAAAAACCTCACACAAATCTGAAGAAAACTGAGTTAACCTACTACCTAAACACTCCGCAAGTTGTTTTTGCTTTGGATTATTTTCCGTTTCACGTTTTTTAATTACTAATTCCTTATGTTTGAATGTGTTTATATGCTGCAACACTTGAAACCGTTTCTCACCGCCTACATTTTTCTCACATGCTGTACAAAATAAAATTCTATTATCCGTGGAAATAAACTCGTTACGAAATTCATTTACAAATGATTGAAGTCTACCTGAATTACTTAATTTAACTTTGGGCATGATTTAATAGCGGTATAGAAAGCCCCCTTAACAGTTTACATCCACTTCACCACACACAAAAACTAGACACTTGTTCAATGAACGAAGACACAACAACTGCTCATGAGTCCGATGCGTAAGGGCGTTACTGTTGACCTTCGCTGCACGTGGAATACATACGGGGATTCACCAACGGACCGTGTGAAAAATTGATGCCACCTCACGAATACTTGAGGGGCTCCCAATGGGTGTTCCATTCATCGTTAAACAAAATTCATAAACATAAATTAATCATGTTTACTACGTTAAATTTTTAATTAACTATTTAATTTAAATTAATGAAATTTTAAAATTTAGAAACCTTTAAATATTTGAAAAATACAAATAAATATACCAAAAATATACCAAATATGCAGCTTCCCTGCATAAATATTAAAATATGGTGCATTTATAAATAAAGGTAAAATATGCACTTTTATGCACAATAAAAGCATGTTATTGTATTCAGAAATTTGTGATTCGTGTAGATAATCTTTTAGCATATTTGCATAACGAGAGAGAACAAATACGCAAATGCATTAACTTCGGTTCCCTGGTTATTACCGATCTGCCTTTTTTTTAATTCTACATTTCATGTAATTTTCTTGGGTACATTTTGAGTTAATTTTGATCCCCAGGTAATTAAATTCGTCCCGTCATCTGATACATCCCATTATTATTGTTATTATTATTATTACTATTATTATTATTATTATTATTATTATTTTATTATTATTATCCATCATCCATAATAATAATATTTATTATTATTATTATTTGTATTATTGTCCACCATCTATGGACAATTATTTTGCTGGAATTGACATATATAAAAATATTTTAATTGAAGGCTGAAACTTTTCCTCACAAATACGTAATAAATAAATAAACTCATAAGTATATGAAGCTATATTATATGTTATTACATAAATTTATAGAATCATTATTAAAACGAAGTACTGCACACACAAATAAATTTATACCAGTAGCTAAATAATGTTACAGAGTTTACGAAGGCAGGAATATTACTTAGGATAACGTAAAGTGGACTTAAATTACGTGGCAGGAATTAAAAGTTATAGGATGTATTTTGCGAAAATACAAATGAATGAAATAATCGTCGGAGGATTCGAAACCTGGCTTTCACATGCATTTCAGTATACGATCTACGCTACTCGAACGTCGGATACTAGTTTCCTTGTTTACTTTTGGGCTATGAACGAGAGTTGAACTTTATTTAAAATGTCGCAACTTGAGTAATATTGCATTTGTCGAACACTCGTAGATATCTAGAAACATCTCTCCTTCGCTGTTCTTTAACTATTTAAAACGATTAAAACCAAATACAGCGTATTTAAAACATTTAACAATACGTTACCTCGTGAACCGCAGCTATGGATGCGCAGTGGACCATAACAGGAACTCTGCTTTTTGAAGCGGCTCATTATTTTTGTCGCTAAGTGTACGTTAATGTGTTATGTATGTTAATTGCCCCAAAAATCTCTAAACGGTGGTAAAATCCTCATTAAAATTGGTCAGGTAGTTTGAATCCATAAAGGACAGACAGACAGACGGACGGACAGACAGACGGACGGACAGACAGACGGACAGATAGACACTAACACTCATTGTATATATAAAGATGCAACTTTATGTACGATTCACTTGCGCGACTATTGGACTGGTGTTAAATAGCTTTCTATTATTATGCTACATGTTATTCAACTCATAATTACCATCTGTCTGAATTTTCACTGAAATCCAGATGGGCAAAGAGAAAATAATTCCTCACAGCTAAAGGTGAGTAAAAAAATTTCCCCTCCTCCCGGGACAATGGTCCAATCTTAAATATGGCCCGGTCGCGTAAGTAAAATGAGTAATGAACCTGTGAACAAATTTAAATTGGTGCTTGCGCTGCAGAAGCGATCCTTTCAACAAAGTTCACAATTTTTCTCTGCATCAAGAGTTGTATTTTCTAAAGAACTTTTGGCCACTGAATGCGCCCATTACTTTGACATCACAGCGAATACAACGTTCCCAGTGTTCGGCAGGAAAAGCCGAATCAAGGAGTTGAAACTGACCTCTCGCACATAGATGGCAGAGCCATCAGTAATAATAATCCCAAATATAATAGTGGTGTAAGATTATAATAATTAAATATACACAAAATTTATATGAGAATTGCATGTCTAAAATTAAAATTGGCAGTAAATTGTCACATGGTTTTACGATAAATAAAGGTCTTCGTCAAGGTTGTTGTCTATCACCGACTCTGTTTAAAATATATGTACATGAAATATTAAAGAATTGGAGGAGAAAATGTTCAAGCATGAGAATTTCTATTTCAAACAACAAAACTTTATACAACTTACATTTTGCACATGATCATTGTTAATTGCACAAGATTATGAAGATTTAGAATATATGTCTAGAAAATTAATAAAGTGATATGAAAAATGGGGATTAAATTTTAACATGAAAAAAAAAACTATATTTATCAATTGGTGAACCAGAACAAAATTTAATTTAGGAGACTGGAGAAACAATAAAATCTTGTAGTGAGATCACATAAAGGAATTAAAATAAATAAAAAATGGGAGTTATGAAGAGGAAATAAGAAATAGAAATAGTAAAGAAAAATTTGCAATTGCTTGCCTCAATGGAATATTGTGGGATAAAAATATACGTAATGAAAATAAAATGAATATATATCATACAATTGTTAAAAGCACCATTACTTATGGAGCAGAGCTTTGGCCATTAACAACAAAAACAAATAAGTAGCTTTTGGCAACGGAAATGGATTTTATACGAAGGGCCGCAATAATTTCAAGAAGAGAAAAAATTAGGAACTCAGTTATAAGGAAGAAAATGAAGATTGAAGACACTATTTTAGATTATATTAAAACTCAGCAATTAAGATGGTACGGATATGTCCAGCGAATGGAAGAGGATCGACTACCAAAATCTGTTTTGGAATGGAAACTTGAGGGAAAACGAAGCAGAGGAAGACCTAAAACCTCCTGGAGTCAGGGAATATGTTTATATATGATGGAGAAACATCTACAATCAGGAGATTGGATGTACCGACAAAATTCGCTATTAGGATTCGGACGATGTCAAAGACATTAATCAACCGATGATCTATCTATCTATGTATCTATAAAATAGTGGTAGATTATATACTAATTTAGAAAATATTTATCAGGCTTAATATATTGTTATAATAAAATATATATTGAACATATAAATTTGATGTCAAAATTTAGTAAATAAATATTATAAATTAATCAGTCAACCATTATGTACTTCTGTCATGTTACACGTCCTACATGAATGTTCACAATGCCTCTGTTTCCTATGCACACGTACTTGTATTATACAATTTTTGGATTCGATTTGAGGTTTGTGCCTTCAAATCGATAGAATCGTTAGAAGAATTATGACAATGAAAATAGGAAATCTCGTTTAGTGTCAACCATGTTAGTTCAATACTGTTCAAAGTTCACATGGGGATTTATGTTTGCATTTGGTAGTGTGGTAGATGTCAGAACTCTCCATATAGGGAAAACGCGCTGCAGTTTTCATTAGGGTTCTACTATGATAATTAAGGAGGTTGAGAAGCAAAAAGGTGTGTATATATATATATATATATATATATATATATATATATATATGAATCAGAGCTTTAGCTTTTCGAGCATGCGCAGTGGACCATAACAGGGACTCTGCTTTTTGAAGCGGCTCATTCTTTTTGTCGCTAAGTGTACATATTTTAACTTTATTATATATATATATATATACATATATATATATATATATATATAATAAAGTTAAAATATGTACACTTAGCGACAAAAAGAATATTTTAACTTTATTATATAATATGTACACTTAGCGACAAAAAGAATGACCCGCTTCAAAAAGCAGAGTCCCTGTTATGGTCCACTGCGCATGCTCGAAAAGCTAAATCTCTGATTCACCAGGTTACTCACTGTTAAATGTTTTAAATACGCTGTATTTGTTTTTAGTCGTCTTAAATAGTTAAAGAACAGTGATAAGAGATGTTTCTATAAATTTACGATCGTTAGACAAATGCAATATTACTCAAATTGCGACATTTCAAATATAGTTAAACTCTCGTTCATAATGCAAAAGTACAAGACAAAACCAATATTTAAACAACTACTCTCCGACGTTCCAGTAGCGTAGATCGTTAAACCACTTACAAGAAGATGAAATATGTATGAAAACCAGGATTCGAATCCTTCAACAATACTTTTTTTATTCATTTGTTTTTTTCGCAGAATAAATCCTATACGCGCTGTAATATTTAGTTCCTCCCACGTAATCTACGTCAACATTACACTATCCATCCATCCATACTAATTCTGCCCGAAGGCAGGTCCTTCACTGCAATCATAGCATTTTCATGCTATGCTTGCAGCTTTACTAGGGAATTGTGTAGGTGTGGTAGCTTCCCACACCGGTAAAGGATGATGATGATGATAATGATAATGGTAAGGATGATAATGATAAGGATGATGGCCATATGATTTCGGGGACCGTTTGGGCCTTAAAGTTTTCCTGACATTTGTCTTACAGGTGAGGAAAAACCCCGATAAAAACCTCACCCAGAAAAACTGCCCCGACCGGGGATCGAACCCGGGCCCGCTGTGTGACAAGGCAGCACGCTACCTCGAGACCACAGCGGTGGACTCTCTACACTATATTAAGTAATATTTCTGCCTTCGTAAACTCTATAACACTATTTAGCTACTGGTATAAATTTAATTCTGTGTGCAGTACCACGTTTTAATAATAATGCTATAAATTTATGTAATAAAAGACAATTAGCTTAATATATTTGTGTGTTTATTTATTTATTACGTATTAGTGAGGAAAAATTGTCACCCTTCAATTAAAATATTTAGTTTATATATGTCAGAATGAATGTAAGAAGATTACCAAGAGCAGCATTCAACTACAAGCCAAGAGATTGAAGGATGTAGGAAGGCCAGTAAAAAAAAAAGGACAGAACAACTGTGAGGAGGAACAGGCAATTTTTGCCTAGCCGTGAAGTGAAGAAGAAGTTTATATATGTCAAGTCCAGCATTATTATAGCCTGTACATGATGGAGAGTAATAAAGTAATAATAATAATAATAATAATAATAATAATAATAATAATAATATTTTTATTGTCCATCATCCATAATGATAATAATAATATTAATAATGGCATGTATCAAAGGATGTAAAGAATGTAATTAACTAGTAATCAAAATCAACTCAAAATGTACCCAAGAAAATGACATAAAATATAGAATTTGTGGCAAGTCATTCGCTCAGCCTCTTATTTTAAATAAATAAGTACTTTCATCAAGGGTGAATAATTTATGAACCCGAAATTATTATCAGAAGTAGGGCATATTTATATTCAAACTAATTGTAATTAAAATAGGAATTCAATAGTAACAAAATTAAAATGATATAACCTACCACAAAATAATTTAATAAGCAATAAATAAAAGAGTAGTACCAAGCAATTAGCGCCAGTCTTAGACCTGGACCCTTGCTATTGTAGCGAACGAAATTAGTAAACATCATACAATGGATCCGTAAGCCCTTATACAATGGGGAAAAAGTCTGCAGTTTCCTTGGTTAAGAGGATTTACAAGACTGCACTATTATCATATTGCTATAACAATGTTAAGCCCAAAAACTTCTTACAAAAGGCTGGGAAATCACAAACAAGCAATTGGATTTCCCTAGGTAACTTGTGGAAAGAGTTATCCCCAAACGAATTTTAACTAGTACATGTCGCTAACAGCGGGTGACTTCTTTGCGGCGTAAGGTAGATGCCGACAGTCGATAGCCGCGCCCTTAAAGAAAACTCCATTTGGTCAACCCTGAAAATTTTATATTATGAGGCAACTAATTTAAAGGGGGGGACGAGGCCACAAACTTCTAAGTTTAACACCCACGATAACGCCCTTAAGATACAATTTACCAATCAAAATTAGTGTAACATATAAACTGTTTGTAAGACGCTAAGACTTTTGGTGGAAGGGAGTAATGCCGGCCCACTCGGAATTAATAAATATTTTTTATTCAGCGAAAACTAGTCAGTTCAGTTCTGTTAGTGGACAATGAGTTAGGCAGTTCAGTAGCGTGGAGTAGGCAGCCAGTAGTCGGATGCGAGCAGAGTTGCGACTGGCGAATGTGCCGGTAGAGACGGCACATAGCTTTACATAGGCTAAGATACATCGCTTTATATGAGTTACATCGCTTTTGTATAAGTTTCAGTGCTTTATATAAGTTACATCCCTTGTTTGAGTGTTATTAATGGTTGAGTGTTATAACCATTATCAGTTCTGACCCACCAACAGCCTTCTCGTCAAACTCGTCGTCCAATACGACGAATGTAATTCAAAGCATCAATAAAAGTGGAACATCAATTACAAGACATCACACTGGGCCTACTGGTTTTTCCCCAAGTGAACATCCTTTCTCGCGGATTCCCGAGATATAAGTCCATTGCTCTACCGAAACCTGAACCCAGCTAGTCCGGAGCATAATTGTCCTTGAACCCATATCCTGGACACCCAAATAAAACCTAAACCGGTCTATAATCCTTGCTCAAATTTAAAAAGGCAGATCAGTAATAACAATGGTAAACGGAGTTTTGTGGGATAAGAAAATATAAATGGATACCAAATTAGAAGTGTATAAATCCATAATTCGAAGCACGCTAACATTCGTTGCAGAAACTTGGCAGTTAAATACAAATTTCAGTTTAAAGCTTATGTCTACTGAATTTCATTATTTCAGACGCTCAACTATACATTCTAAATTGGAAAAAATCAGAAATACAATCATCAGAAAAAATGAAAGTCCAAAATTCAATATTATATTTTGTGAGATACAGACACTAGAATGGTATGGTCATATACGTAGGATGCCAAAGAAAATATTACCCAGACATGTGGAATGGATTCCACCTGGGAAAGGAAAGAGAGGTCCACCTAGATTTAAATGGATGGATTGCGTAAGAAGAGGTATGAGGAAGCTATGTCTGGAATAATTGGAATGAGAAGATAGAGAAGAATGGAGAAAGAAGATAAAAATTTAAAAAGATTTGAACACAGGAATATGTTTTATTACATTTTAAACCTTTTTATAAATAAATAAATAAATAAATAATAATAATAAATAATAATACCATATAGTTAGTATGTTTTTTTTAAGAATGGACAGACAGAATAAAATAGATAGCATTTTAACAATTATTTAAAAACTTACGGGGAATCGAACCTGTGATCTTTTGCGTACGATTTAAGCCACTAAGCACTGAGCTAAGCGTACGCTGGTTAATTGCGCTTCAGAGAATACTCTTCAAAGGAAAAAGGGAAACGTATTGTAGCTTTACTGTGCAATTGATTTACTCGTGTGAATCGCGCGTTGGAACTTTAATTATTCGAGATCAAGAGTCGGCCCATTGTTTTTGTCGCTAAGTTTACCTTTTTGGATTAGTACCGTCGTCGCCCTTAACTTTAAAAAAAATATATGTATGCTTTTTATAAAATCGAGGACGACGGCAATAACCTAAGAAAGTACATATTTTAACTTATATATTTATTATACATTTATTACATATTTTATTATATTACTATCCACCTCAACGGTTTTAAACTAAGAATTTCATTAGTATTGATTATATATATATAGTGTCCACCGCTGTGGTCTCTAGGTAGCGTGCTGCCACGAAAACGTTAAGGCCCAAACGGTCCCCGAAATCATATGACCATCATCATCCTCCTTATCATTATCATCATCATCATCCTTCACCGGTGTGGAAAGCAACGGGAAGCTATCACACCTACAATTCCCTAGTAAAGCTGCAAGCATAGCATGAAAATTCTACGATTGCAGTGAAGGACCTGCCTTCGGGGAGAATTGCTATGCATGGATATATATATATATATATATATATGTCCACCGCTGTGGTTCGAGGTAGCGTGCTGCCTTGTCACGGAACGGGCCCTGGTTCCATCCCCGGTCGGGAGAGTTTTTCTGGGTGAGGTTTTTATCGGGGGTTTTCCTCACCTGTAAGAAAAATATCAGGAAAACGTCAAGGCCCAAACGGTCCCCGAAATCATATGGCTATCGCAATCATCATCATTCATATTCATCTTAGATTAAGCTTAGGATTAGTACTCTCCTGGCGCACCACTATCATCATCATCACCCATCATATCATCGGGGCAACGTAACCGCGCCTTCCAGGCGCCCCAACTTCAGAGGTGGGTTACAAGTACGCCATGCCAGGAGAGAACACCAGGAGTGTCGAAAGACAACCTGGGGCATTTGTAATATATATATATATACACACAACTTCAACTTTAAATCTGTGTTTCTCAATGCTGCAAAACTAGCACTTAACCCCTTTACTTCTATGCGCCTCAATTAAGTTATTCTATGTTTTGTGGTGATAGTTATGCATTTCTAATTTCATCACCACGTGTCTTAGTCTCTGGTTGGCTTGGGTTGGTCCATTTCTGGTCGATCACGGCGTCTTTGCTGTATAAATAAAAAAGGAATTTCTTCTTTCTTTCTTTTTCAATGTTATATACTATTTGAAGATGGTGTGGTATTACTTTCCGTAGTTCTGTAAGGATAATTTCCCATGCCTTTTCGCAACAATCACTTATCGCCAATTATCAGTTTTAAAAATCGGTGAAGCAAGAAACTTTCAAATCTAAACTAATTCCCCAAATGATTGAAATTTACCGTTCAAGTTTGCTAATTTATCAAATATGTCCTTTTCTTTTTAATTAATTCGTATATATCAAGCTATATTGCAAGAAAGCAAAACGACTGACGCTAGTACGATATTAAATTAAAGCCAATATTGCATACCCCCACTTCAATGTTCACATTTGCTCTAGTTTGTATAATAAATACCTTTCTATATTTGCTTCAATAGCATATGCTGAGTTTAGCTGCTAAAAATCGAAAATTACTGCCTCTAGTTTTTTTTTTTAATTTTCGTTTCAGGTGAACTCCCGCTTGCAAAAGACCAATTTTGATGATTAAGGGACTTAATTTTTTATTGATTGCTAAATGCTGATTTTGGTTCAGAGAAAAATAAAAAACTGATGCTGGTAGAGCATTAACACATACACACATTATATATATATATATATATATATATATATATATATATATATATATATACACACACATTAGATGGTTATTTTAGCAATATCGATGAAGGATAAATGAGAAGGAATTATAAACATTTTCCACGTGATTTTTTTTTTCACGATAACCTCAATGCTTCATCACATTGGAATCCACTAATAATTTATTTCATGCAGGGATATTTGATGTTAGTCATTACACAGTGTCTGAAGAACTGTAAAATAATTAAATTGAGATTTTTTCACTCTAATATTTTAACGATTTCCACAGGATTTCCACATTGAGGTTTTTCACATGAAATTATTTTGATTAATTACAAATCTTCTTCGATCCTATTAGTGGACACCGAAAATGACTAGTAAAAAATGTACATAATTATAGTTTCAGTTATAGGCGATAGCGAGAAAATACTATAATTCAACACACACACATTCTGTTAAAAAAACAAAATATGTGGCCACGTGTAAATATAAATCGTCACTCAAGATTTAACTCACATTAAGACAATTTTATAAGAGGAACAACAACTGCACTTTTTCTTTATTTCAACTGGAAAAAAGAAACAGGAATTACATTATTTTAAAATAATATAGCACATTTTTATATAATGCACCCAGTGAAATACTTTCCAATATGTGATATGAAAAATGTTTCCAAGCCTTAAATGTACACCATGCGCATGCGTCAGCAGACGCGAGGCGGTTTACACTATGGAATCACGGGATGCAGCCAACATATACACGATATTTGAACTCGCGTTGCCAACCAACCTAAAAGCTAACATAACGCAATCTAGATACTCTAACCGGTGAAAGACCAACCTGAAAGCTAACCTAACGCAATGATCTCTGATCTGTGAAAGAATGCAACGCCCGAAAATAGGTAGTATAAAAGTAAGTTCTCAAATTCTGAAGGGTAGGCCTACTAAATAACTTTTTTCCCTCTTAATTGAATCCTATGCCTTTTTAAGTTTACGTACAGTTGATGTATAGTCCATTACATTCCCATTTATTTTCCAAAATATGTCTTATACTATAAATTTGACAGGTTGTAGACCAGTTTCTTCTACTTCCATATTGATTATCTCCTAGAATGTCATCAAGTAAGTCTGTTTACTAATATATTTGTTAGAATTTTGTACGAAATTGAAAATAATGAGATGCACCTATAGTTGTTGCAACAAGTTTTATCTCCTTTCTTATAGATTGGTACGGTAATTGATTCTCTCCATTCATTTTCCCAGATCATACTCTGCAAATCGATGTATCTCGTCCATCAATTTTTCTGCCACTGATTATATCAGTTCTGCTGGGATCCAATCTGAACCTGATGCTTTCTACATATTCAATTTTTCTATCGCCATCTCAATCTCTAATAAACTTTGTTCTGTGACTAGCATTTCTGCTGTCTGTAAACTGTCTTCTTCAGTATCCTGTTCCGCATGCACATTTAATAGCTAATAAAAGTATTAATCCATATATTTAAATAAACCTGGAATCTGCAATCATATCCCCATTTTCTTTCCTAATCTAATTATGTTTCTTCTAGCCTGAAACCCTATCTTATCTATCCTAAATCCCTGATATAGTTTACTGCTGTTCCTATTTTTTGCATTAATTTCAAGATCTTTATTATTCTTTCTCAAATATTCCCTATTTTTACTCTTTAATAAGCTGGTGGTTTCCTGTCTAATACTACCCATTTTTTCTATTTTTTTTTGGCTCTTGTATCCAATTAATTTTTGCTTGCTTTCTTTTCTTTACAATTTCGGCACATTTCCCGTCAAACGAAAGCTTGTTTTACCTTTTTTTTTTAAATATCCTACGCATTCTGATTCTGACAATTTAATACTACCTTTTATAGTTTCCCATGGCTGGACATGTTGCGCGTATGGGGATGAAAGACGTGCATGGAAGCTTCTTGTAGCAAAGCCAGAGGGAAAACGCCCAGTTGGTAGACCAAGAATGAGGTGGGAGAACAACATTAACTATGATTTGAGGGAAGTAGATTATACAGGGAATGATTGGAAAGCATTAGCTCAGGATAGGGATTTATGGAGAGCTTGTGTCCGCGTGGCCATGAACCTACGGGTTCGATAGTGCCAGTGAGTAAGTAAGTATAGTTTCCCATTCTTTATGTATATCAGCTTCCTCTTTGATGCCTCATTCTCATCTCAAAATTTCAGTATTTAAAATCTATTAGCAATTTTGAATTGGTATGCTTGCCGCAATTCATCATTTCTCAATTTTTTTAATACAATTTTTTTAGAATCTACTTTAGTGTGTGTTCTTTTTTTCAGCGATGGCCGTTGTCTGGTTTTTCACCCTGGCCAGATGATTATTCGAATTGCAGTCTGTCCCTCTAACTGATGTAACATTGTTGATAACATATCGTCTAATGATGTTATATATTAACAAATGTATGTTTCGCGTCTGAAGATTGATAATGTCTCTATTGCCAAAAACTTTAAATGAGATTCATTAGAGTCTCTGATAAATGGGAAGGAAAATGTATATTCCTTGAACGCGGTTGATCTGACACTAATAGGCTATTGAACGACGCGAAAGGACACTGTGGAACAGGTATAATTTTTGTTCTTGAGCATAATCAGCATTTTATATGAATGTACGAGTGAATGATGTCTTTTCTTAAATATTTGTGTTGTCTTGGAGGTGACTTTGACATTGAACTGATCACTCTTTAAGGGAGGGAGCACATCTTTGTGTGGTAAAAAAATTACGTTATGATCCAGAATTTAAAGTCCTCATCCGATAAGTCGTGTCCCTGTAAGGCCTGGATGACGTGGGATATATAAATATATCTATAAAGGGGTGGTTTATCCAAGATAAGGAAGAAAGAGAAAGTTAGTTACTACTTTTTTTTAGTTAAACTGCTACCTGACACTCTTTATTTTGCAATTTGAGTTCCAAATTCATGTCCAGTAAATATCTTCTTTCATTAAATCACTTTAGCTTACTGTTTACTTGAAAGAGACTTTGAGAATAATTACATCATTATACATCAGTGTTAATTGTCACAAGTCGTAAGATAATTTCCAGTACTTTGGAGCTGAAGTGACGTGCTGACGTTAAGTGTACGCCTTGAGAATCTCAGAAGTTCTCTTAAAATGTAAAGTAACTTCAATAATACTTGAAACACATGTCAGTGCTTCATGTTAGGATTAATTAAATTTTCGTGCTATTTTGTAATGCACAGAATGATGTGAACTAAACACAATGAATTTAACTACACACCGTTTCAAAACGAAACATAGGTAAAAGAACGAAAATTTAAAATAAAATATTTTGAAACCACTTTGCACTCTGGCCCACTAATCATTTTTATAATTATAACGAAACATCTTAAGACATTCTAATTAAAATTAATTACTTAATCTAACATATAAAAATGAACGTTTGTTTGTTTGCTTGTTCGTACTTTATGCGCGGCCATACCGTTGATCCGATGGTAATGGGGCTTTTTGCAAAATGTTCAGGAGATTCCCGGGATGAACATAGGCTATAAGAAGTAGTGATGCTCAGCTACCCTTACAAACCGCCCTTTGTAGTGGAAAACGTGAATAAATTAGTTTTTTTTTTTGGCTCACGCTGCCTAAACCATAACAAATACCCCATTAATGCACACAGAGTTGAATATCTCAAAAAGCTCTACAAAAAAGCCTTGGACAGCATATGTTTATCTCTTACGGATATCTCACAATAATCATTTTTGTCTTTCATTTATGCCAAGAAGATCGAGACAAGTACGTAGATTCCTGTGCAAGCATAGCAGCACATGGCGAGTATTCTTTTACGGATAACTCACAATAACGAATTTTGTCTATTAGCTCATTTATGCCAAGAAGATCGAGATAAGTATACTCCGGGCAACACCGGATAATCAGCACGGGGAATCTTAAAATAATTACGACATACCATGTATAATTATTTTTTTTCATTTCACTTATTCAACTAATCATAAGAAGTACATTAATTTTTGTCTTTCAGCTCATTTATGATCTGGATGAGTAGATTCCCGGACAATGCCGGGTAAACAGCACGGGATACCTAAAAATAATTACGATATCAATTTTTGCCTTTACTTATTTAACTAAACATAAAACACATTAATTTCATATTTCAGCTCATTTATGTCAAGAAGATCGGGATAAGTAGATTCCCTTCTTCAAATAAACAGAAAAGTACATTAATTTTCATTTCTTGAGGCGTAGCAGTGCACGCCGGATATTTGCTAGTATATACATAAAACAATGATTAGAAAGTATTGACCTCAACTCTGGAAATTTATGTTATTATGCATTAGAGGGATTCTTGTCATTGTAAATTCTTTAAAAAAATTAAATTAGAATATTAAAAAAAATCAAATATTTCAGCTATGGTATATGGATACATGGCCTCTCTCTTTTAAAGGGGAGCAAATATAATGAGTATTTAAAAATAAAGTGCATGGGAACATGTTTGCACAAAAAAGACAAACATTCGGATGAATAAAAGACATATATATATTGAGCTATATGATATTTATAGGAAACTAGATGTAATAAAGAAAATTAAGTAACGTCGACTACGATATACAGGGCATCGGGAATTAAAAAGAGGGACAGAAACTTGTTATAGAAATACCAAAGGCAGAGCGCCTAATAAAAAGGCCAAAAATTGATCTGACTCATCATGTTCAGATAATGTATTGTTATCGTTTAAAAGCAATTCACATTCCGCACCTAAATTTTGTAGCAAAATATTACTGTTGTCAACATTAAAATTAAATTTAAAACCATCAATTAACAAATAAATTTCATTTGTAGTAAAATTAGTGTCAGAAACATTAACAAACCGATCAAAAAATTGTGATTGGATAATGTTGAGTCAGAAAATATACTCTCACCAAAATTATCAATGATGGTAAGAAAACAATACCAAGGCATATATTCTATATTCAGATAGCTAAAGGTATAGAAAAGAAAACTTTAAATGATGTTATTGCTATTACACGAGCAGATAAAGTACAAATTTAATAGCTTTAAAAAAGGATGATTATATCTCTAAAACTGTAGATTTTCTAAATTCAGATAATTTTCAAATTATTGATAAAGACCCAACACAGAAATATCAAAAATAAATTATAAATATTTATAAGAATAATATAATTTTTAATAACCTCTTTGAATACTCTATAATGCAAATGAATCCCCAACCACCCAAACTTTACTCCTTAGTTAAATTACATAAAGAAAATTTTCCTATTCGACCAGTAATATCCTTCACTAGTTCTTCATCATACAGAATGTCTAAAAAGCTTAGTTTCATCTAATACTAAGTTCAATCCAATTTATAGTATAAAAAACTCAATTGAATTAATTTACAATATAAAGAACATTGATTTGCCTAATAACTTAAATTTGGTTTCTTTGATGTAAAGAATGGTTTTGTAGTAGAAGAAATAATACACACTCTTAAAACATGCTTACATCAAAATTATTTTGAATTTAACAACACATTGTACATAGCTAAAGATGATTTGATTATGGGTGATCCATTGAGACCTCTTTTAGCAGAGATTTTTATGAATGACTTAAAACAAACCATACATAAGAATTCATTAGCTAAAAATGTTTTATTTTGGTATCGTTATGTAGATGATGTCATAGCAGGCTTCATAGGAACTAAAAGACAATTGAATTCCTTTTAAATTTTATTAATAACATTCACAAAAGTATTAATTTCACAATGGAATTATAAACAAATAATAGTATAAATTTCCTGGATGTATCAATAAAACTCATTGATAATAAATATGAGTTTGGTATCTTTCGCAAACCATCTCATACTGATACCACTATCCATAATTCTTCTCCTCACCCAAATACTCATAAGATAGCAGCCTTTAATAGTTACATTCATAGCCTTTTAAATATCCCTCTTTCACCCTTGGAATATAATAACCAACTGAATATTATTAAACAATTAGGTATCAATAATAACTATGACCTCTAAAATCATAGACAATTTAATTAAAAAAATTCATTACAAAAAATCAATTAACAAAGTTTTTCCTTTACCCAGGAAAGGCATAAATAAATATGTCATAATGTCAATAAAATATCTAAATATTTTAAAAAGTTGAACATTAATGTGGCATTTAAAAATAATAAAACTTTACAAAATATAATAAAAAATCAATAAAATGAAAGTAAAACAGGAACAATTATCAGTAATTGAAGTGTGGCACATGTGACAATGTCTATATAGGACAAACTGGCAGACCTTTTATTGCTCGTATAAATGAACACATGAGAGCATATAAAAAAATTTTGATAATTCAAAGTATGCTAACCACCTACTCCAATATGAATAACTTAGTATTTTGATTCAACTTTTAAACTTTTACATGTTTGTAACAAAGGAAAGCAGTTGGACCTTTTTAGAAGTTGTAGAGATAAATAAATTGAAAAGTGGTAATAAGCTGTTAAATTTTCAACTAGAATTGAATGAATCGCCTCTTTTAAATTTATAATAGAGATTGTAAAAAAAAATGTTGCATAGTTACAGTTGTTATGTACTACAATAACAAAATTCACTCATATGTTATAATGTCTGAAGAAGGTACAAAGTACCGAAACAGCTGTTACTAATTTATATTTTAACTAGCTGGCCCGGCGAACGTAGTATCGCCTTTAAATATTTTTACGTTAATTTTTCCGATGTTTTAATAGTTATCTGCTATTCGGGGCGGAAACAAATCCAACAAATCAAAGATCATAAAAATCGGTCCAGCCGTTCTTGAGTTATAAATAGTGTAACTAATTCGACTTTGTTTTATATATATATATATAGAAGTCCCGGCCACGTGTTGCTGTGGCTAAGGTATACGTTAAATTATGTTGTAGTAAACTAAGTGAGAAATCTAAATCAGAAAGTTTTTGTTTTACACAATTTTTAGTTCTGGTACGTTAACTGCACCCGGTGGTTTATGTGGAAATGGTTTTGTTGATTGAGATGAATTTATGTTGTCGGCATTCTCAGTATCATCCATAAGTGTATCATAAGGATTATATACATTTATTGATGGAATATTTTGAGGAGGCTTGTTGATTTCATTATACTTTGGTTTTTTTTCTACGAAATTGTTGGCAGTTTGGATTCTCATCATCATCAAGAAGTCTCTGTATAGTAATATCATCTTGTGATATATTATATTCATCTTGTTTTTCATTTAATTGAGGCATGGAGATTGTTTCTGTAATATTAGGCATATTATTATAACTAACAGACTTACTTACAGTTCTGTTATTCCGTTCCTTAGGACCTTCATATGTTTTTAAATTGACATTCTTCTTAAATGTAAGCTTTATGTCACATACCAATTTGCGGAAATTCACTTGATATCTTATCATTCATGGTCTCTAGAACTGATTCGCCATATCATTCAATGTCCCTTCTCGGTCCAGTTAAATTTAAAATTAAGTTTCTGTCTTTCAGCCAGATTACTTAAAACTAATACTTACACACGAAATTAATATTATTTCAATATCTTGAAAATGAAATAAACAAAAACACACTTAAGTTATGAAATAATCAATATTTGTAATTCAATTGAAATTCGCGGTTGCAACAAAAAGCACATCCACCTGATTAAATAATACACCAATTACCTTACACGGTCATCTGTTAGAATTGTATGGAACTCACAGATAATTATAACTCTTTGTTAAATAATAAACAAATAATTTGCAATAAAAATAATGCGACTATAAATTTAGTTATAAACTCCCCTAAGTCTCAAGTTGGATCAAACTGCACACAGTGTGCAATATTTTAGTAAAATCGGTTCAGTAGTTTAGGATTCCATCGCGGACAAACAACGTGACACGTAATTTATATGTATTAAGATAAATATGAAAATCACATAAAAGTTTGTTTAATTTTTATTTAATTAAATAAATTAATATCGTAGTTCTTAGCATCGTTTTCCATCATCTGCATGTAAAATGGTACTATTTTATCAGGTACAGGCAATGCGATTTTATTATTTTACTGGATAAACTCAATTCTGTTTTGCTGTGAATTTTTAAAGTACTGATATGAGCTCAGAGTTAAGATGAAAAGGATCCTCCTGTCCTACTAATATTCCAACACAACATTCCGTAGTGACTGAGATAATTCGCTGGATGAAAAAATTGTAATATTTCATTAAATTATGCAAACATAAACATATTCCTTAAAATATTTTCTCCAGTAATTATTTTATGTGAAAATGTTCATATCGTTCATTAAAGGAATTTCATTAATTTATTCTGTAACATTTGGCATGTTGTGTCACAGGGTATTTTATTTACGACTTAAAGACTTTATTTATATTTGTTGTGTAGACGAATTTCTGTATAGGTTGTTCTGAAGAAAGAAAGGTTGCAATAATATAGTGGACACATTTTGCAACAAACCAGTAGAAAAGATCTTCCTTTAAATATGGGTCCTAAATTAATGTATTCTTTTAGTTACAGTCTGTTGTTTAGTATTACACTCAATAATCTCTGTTGAATGAACAGTTAATTTTCTACTTATATCCTTGATTTGTTCTTCATTACTTGTGCTCCTTATGACCTCCAATCACTGTGATAAAATCTTCCACCATTTATCGGAGTGAATAGCGAATCTTTTGGTTGTTGCTGGATTTCCTAAATTCGACGTCCCTTAATATGTCTCCCTTTTTTAAACATATTCAAAGACGTAGTGAGAAATGTCTGCATTTCCATCATTTCTTTACATGATGTTCACAGCGAAGATATAATAGACCATAAGACAGTGATATTAATTCTAGAATCTGCATTTATAGGAACATTTTTCTTGTTTTGTTGTATAGGCTTGATATCGACTCTGTAAATATTAGAACGATTTTCAGAACATTCTGTATACTTTTTTTGGGTATGTTATAACACTCATTTGGCTAAGCAGAAGATCTTATGCCTGAATAACTACATGTTACATTTTAAGATATTCGTCAGAATTTTAAAATAAAATGAACATAAAATTTCCGTAGTTATAACTCTAAAAATATTTGAACAATGCAATCAGGTTGTCTTACAACATATCTGGCACTGGTCCTGGCATTACGATATTGTAAACCACTTCTAAGATTGGGTCGCCTGGAAGGCAGAGTTATGTTACCCCGATGATATCATGACCTTTTCTTCCTAACTGGATCATAGGTCCTTAATCAAGCTGATCAATTTGGTTCTACTTATTGCCAAAATTTTCGCCTGTTTCTTACTTTAATCTGCCGCATTTAACACATTTTCAACTTCCTCTTGCAGTTATTTTGGATTAACCAATTTTCCTTGCGTTTTTCGAATTTCAGTACAGTGCATATCTTTCTATTGTGTTTTATTGTTTGCGCTGTGAATATACAATCCAATGCCATTTTCTTTAATTTGTGGTTCAATAAGTTTTTATTTGTTTTTCAATAAGTCCTTGTCTAGTCTTGGACTCTAATTATGGTTTGATATTTAATGAGGCCACCTCACATTTACTATCCGTCGTGAGTGTCTGTACCTGGAGTACATTACGTATTTATGTCGTAACACTCCACGTTTCGCAGCCATGTAACAATATTAATATCCAGATTAGATGATGGATTATCAATGATAACGAATTATATGGAGAGTCCATAAACCTAAATTTAATGTAAACTCCAGACCAAGTTCGACCACATGTTATAATTTCCTTTAATGAAGAATTCATGTGGTCTGCAGGGAATCGAAACCTGGACCTGATGAACTGCCGTGAGACGCTCTGACCACAAGACATTGAGGCTTAAGACTGAAGATATTGAGTTAAAGGTTTCGGCATGAATGTTATTGATGACCTCAGCTTTACTTAGAGCGTTGATTAATAAACCTCTCACAACTACGTCAGTGATATTTTTGAATCTGAAGTCAGTAGTAGACTTAGTTCACTATAATGCTTTTATGTATCTTGGGACTCTAGAGGTACTGCATTTTAATGCTCTCCTCGGGGAAAGCGACGATGTATATGTACTCAAATGGCTTGTATAGGGTTTACAGTATCATATCCAATTTATCATCTCTCTCCATCTTGTGAAATGAGTAATATGCTAAACAAAGGTCAAGGATTCCTTCCTCCAAGTATTAGGTCACTCCACAAACAACCGAAGATCTATACAATCCTCACATTTTCATTGACGTTTATATCTCTAGGTGTAGATCCTGGCTCAAATATCTGATTACATCTTTCGACATTTAATTGTGTTAAACATAATTATTAAGTCAGGAGGAATAAGATGGTTAGGATATGTTGAAAGAGTGTGTAACAAGGAAAACACTTAAAGAAAAAAATATATGGAATGAGATAAAAGAGAACGTCCAAGAAGTAGGTGGATTGAAGAAGTAGTGAACGATGCTAAGAGCAATTGGAAGGAGAAACTGGAGACTGGAAGCTAAATCATGGAAGTTGGAATGCTCTAGTTAAAAGGATCATATTGACCTGTATCAAAATGGAATAATTATAATATCTCTTCATAAATAATATTTTATGTTGGATTTTATGACGATATTAATTAAAATTTAGTTAAAATTAACATTTTATTAAAACCTCAAGGGACGGCAATATGATATTCTTAAATAAGTGTATTATCTTCACAGATAAATGATGTGGCAGCCAGTAAAACCATTGCATATCCTTGGCAGATTTTCAGCTCATTTAGCGCACTTCCTAGCCTTCTAGTGAAAAAAAAGTCATTAAGCCAACTACATAAAAACATAAGTACATACCGAGCGTGCCCACAACAGTGGTAAATGAGGTAAATTGAACCTACAATCTAACAGAATGTACACTATATTTCTTAAGAAAAGTTCAATAGACTTTCTCTCATAGATTTAATTGTTTCGTTCACTTTTAACTTTATTTCCAGTGTAATATTTTATAGAATCGGAACCGGCCCATGGTGAAGGCCAGCTGAACCATGGGTTCGGATATCGATGTCAGAGATACGCCAAAATTATGAAACATCGTGTATTGATATTACATAGCAATGATGTTTGAAATTAACAAGAACCTTCCTTTAGCAATTAAAGTATTTGAAACCCCATTGGGCAGCAGTCTGATACTGGCAATTTCTTGATGTAGTGTGATTATTCCTCTATATTTCATATCTAATATATTTAATATTTTTGACTTCCATTCAAAACGTTTGTATCTATAAAGTAAGACTTTTTGTGCTTTGAAAGCACGCATTAGAGGTTTAATTCCTCTTTTAACTTTGATAGATAGATCATCGGTTGAATAATGTCTTTGACATGGTCCGATTCCAAAGAGCTAATTTTGTCGGTCCATCCAATCTCCTGGTTTTGGAGACTGGAGAAACAATAAAATATTGTAGTGAAATCCCATATTTAGGAATTAAAATAAAAAATGGAAGTTATAAAGAATAAATAGAAATAATAAAGGAATATTTTCAATTGCTTGCCTCAATAGAATATTGTGGGATAAAAATATAAGCAATAAAAATAGCATTAATATATATCATACAATTGTTAAAACCATCATTACTTATGGAGCAGAACTTTGGCCATTAACAACAAAAACAAATAAGTACCTTTTGGCAATGGAAAATATATTTTATACCAAGGGTATCAATAATTCCAAGCAGAGAAAAAATTATAAACTAATTATAAGGGAGAAAATGAAGATTGAAGACACTATTTTAGATTCTATTAAAACTCAGCAATTAAGGGGTACCGACATGGCCAGCGAATGGAAGAGGATCGGCTACCAAAATGTGTTTTGGTATGGAAACCTGGGAGAAGACGAGGCACAGGAAGAACTAAAACTTCTTTAACTTTAATTCATATTAATTATTTCCCATAAAATTATACACCCTACTTGCCGTATAGTATTTCATCACCCATGAACCATTATTAATATTTTTAAAACAATAAATTAATTGTACCACTGCACATAGGGGTATTTGTTGAATTTAGCTGGCCATAAGTCCAATTCTCAGAATTACACTCAGGTAAACAAAAACAGGTTCATAGAAGAGCCAGATAGTTGGGCTATCCAACTCCAGTGTTTACATTTCATCCACCCCAACGTACAGAGGATAGAGTCAGTCGGAACTCAGTCATTGCTCGCAGTGGTTGTGCATTCTCTATATTCGTGCGTTAAAACGCAATATCTAATTATATATTATTTTATGCTCTGTTGTGAAAAAAATAATTTTCGTTATGGATTCTGAAACTGTTGGTAAGTGATTTTTGTTTAATAGTCCAAATATTATAATTTAATACGCCATTTGTTTCCTTTTGCACTTTAAAAGAGGCATTTGAATTCCGTTATTTTTATCAAGAAAATTATAGTTTTGGGAGCCTTTTTTTTATAGTGCCAGGCATTGCCCGGCTATGATTCTTATGTATTCTTAAAATATAATAGTTCTACCTTTTAAAAATGTATAAATTGGTTTCAACTAATTCCTACTCCTGCATGTAGAGCGATTTCAAATTTGTAACATGAAAATGTAAAAATGTTATAACTTTCGATAAATTGCACTTTTTATATTTTTGGACCTTCTGGAAGTAGTAGGATGACTCGTAAGAAAATATTTGACCTGATGAGATCACAAAATGATCTCAATTTTAACGGTCAATTAGAATACATCGAAGATTACTTGATTTCACATAGACATTATACCGAAGAACAAGTATCGGAAATAAAGCGTAATTTTTCAAGATTGAGATCAGAAATTAAACATTGCTGGGTAGCAGCAAAATACAGAAGATATTTATTTGCGAAAAACAACGAAAAGTGGTTCAGCCGAATGTTTGAATTACCTTTATTATTTATAACTCCGGGTAGACCAACAAAATATTAGAAGATGTTAGTGAGCGAAACAAAATACGCAAGAATGAGAGTGTAAGTTTGTCTGATAACCCTAAGAATATTATCTATGCAGCTCGAATGGAATGAAGAGTTCAAGCAAATAGATGTGCATCAAATATATTGAAAGAGATTTCAGAACATAAGGATCGGTCTATGGAGTACATGACTGTGACAAGGCACATGCTAAGCAAGTTTGTCCGGAGGAAGTTCTAGCAATGTTTGCAGATGCAGATTTGTCATGGACGCATTATGACAGAATCAGACAATCAAGAGTAAATTTTATCTGCTACTCAATTTTGTGGCAATATAAAAAAACAATGTTATCCTCCCAATGAAACTTTCAACGTAACCGAAATATGTGCCGAAGAGAATTTACAAGGTGTTGTGAACCACATAGCCGAAAGATTATTTTTACATTTAGGAGACGTTTTGAAAAACGTTAACGATGATGAACATGATCTCCAAATGATTTGTAAATGGAGATGTGATGGCTCACAACAGGCTCAGTTCAAGCAAAAGGTTGAAAATGATAGCGGATGCGACTCAAAGTTCGTTTATGCCTATGCGTATAGCATATGGAACGGAAAACAAAATATTATAGCAGAACACAACTCCATCATCACCCCGCTACCGTAGACCTGTCCGTGTACGCTTTGTAAAGGAGACGGTTCACATAATGAAATAGGAAATCAGTTACGTGGAAAGTGCGACAAGTAAATTGGAACCAACAATTGGTGGAAGATCATATATTGTAGAAAACAAGATGGTACTAACAATGATAGAAGCAAAGGTATGCAATTCACAAAATCTACGATGAGATGTCATATATGTGGAGCTACGTCTAATCATTTCAACGATTTGAATAAAACAGGTAAGATTAATCCAGATTCATTAAAATTCGGGTTGTATACTTTACAACACAGGAGTCGGCTATTTGAAATATTGCTTACAAACTTGGCGTGCAAGATTTCCCGCTAAATCTGAAGCAGAAAAACGTTGAATACAAATAAACAAAGAAAGAATCCAAGACGAATTTAAAAGCAAGCTAGGTCTCCGTGTAGATTTTCGCAAAGCTGGATTTGGGAACGCTAATGACGGAAATACAAGCCGAAGATATTTGAGGATTCTGAGTTGGCAGCTGAAATAACGCCTGGGTGTTACTTTCTTAAAAAACCAAAGTGATTCTTGAATGCATTTCAAGCGGGTATAAAATATATGTACAGCCATTTCAGAAATTTACCAGAGAGACTGCCGAACTTTGTTATTCTGTATGGTAGACATAATATGACACCTACCGTGCATACAATTTTAATACATGGTTCTTTAATAATAGAGATTGGCCCTTTGCCAATAGGGCAATTGTCTGAAGAAGCAGCAGAAGTCAGAAATAGACATTTCCGTTTATATACACACAATTTCGTACGGAAATTTAATAGAGTAGAGACTTAATACAGATATTTTAAACAGACTGTTATTAATATCAGATCTCCTGCTTGCATCAAGGCGAATAATAATCAAGAGAAAACTAAATTATTTTATGAAGGAAACATTGGAAATGTTAAATTGTGAAGAAAGTTAAGATTATTTCCTCATTTAATATTTATATTTTTAGTTTTAAAATATAATTATTTTAATTATTTTTAGTTAGCAAACATGTATATATTTAACAGCTGTAATTATTAAATAAATATTACTTGTAAGAACTATGAATTTCTTTCGCCCTTTGCTCTCGCTTTTGCTCTTTGCTACATTTCTGGATATTGGAAGTGAATACACGTTTGCATACAAGTTTTTATGAATTACAGGCTGTTTTCAAAACGATTAGGAATGATACATATTTTTTCCAGCTAGATTAGTCAAATACCCCAACGTCCACTGGTGGTCTAGTGATAATATCATTATCTCAGATTCAGCAGGGCAGGATTCTATTCTCGGTCGGACAAATGTCCAGGTGAGATTTATTTTGTATGACATGTTCAGGCTGCATGTTCTAATTTCAGTTCTTATTTTTTTCATCCATGAGTTTCGAGCTATATTAATAATAATAATAGCAATGTATTGAAACTGACAGAGTTAAGGCTGTAAATACTTATTTTCTACTGAACGGATAAAAAACAAACATTAGATACAGGAAAATTATGTAATATCATAAGATGCGATAATTACAAGTACATTTTTATACAAATCAAATTTAAATTTAAATGAATCAAATGAATATTATTAAAGGAACAAAACCATCAATTAATCTATTCAGAAACCAACTACTAAATAAAGGATTTAAATTTATTTTAAATAAGCGAATGTCCCTAATTTCTTTTGATAGGCAGTTCCAAGTCTGATACTGGATATGCTATAAGAATTAGAAGAGTGGGGGATTATGTTTTCTGGATGTCAATTTACGCGATCATGTAGTTAAATTGTGATTGAACAATGGGAGATATAAACGAGAAGATATGTAGCTTGATTTAGATTATGTATAATTTTGAATAGCAGAGTAATTCATTTTTTCTGATAATGGAGATCAAACAACATAGTTCAGCGAAAGGATCAAAATAATATGGTTAATATGCTAGTCCATTCTTAACGTGTTTCATAAGATGTCAATAATATAAAAATACGGCATCATGGGAGCTTGCACTTTTAGTGCAAACAGAAACATTATATTGAATTTAACGACCTTCAATAATGATTGTAGTCCACCGTTATTAGTCTACCAGTAATGTCGTTACCTCAGATTCAGCGTGACTACATTGGGTATTAGGTTAAGACAAGTTAACTTGATAAAGTTTTTTGGGTTTTCTTCTCGCCTACAATACAAGTTTCGGGAAACTTTAAGGTCTAAAAACAGTCCCCGAACACCACCTAGCTATCAAAACTATTCACATCACATTCAGCTAGTTTAGTATGAGTGAATAATATGTCTTGTATAAATGTTCGATTTGTCTCCGAGATGGTCCTAGCATAGAGCTGATCACTCATCCTGGTCGGTCCTTCATGCCCTAGTATGGTCAATATATGTATCTGCTCCACAGATTAAAATCATTTATTGTCAGTTACTGACCTTTAAGTGTCGCGGGGTGAGTAAATTATATTTAAATGTAAGAGGATAAAACATGGAAAAGAATATATTATAATGACTATTTAATTCATGCCCCAAATGGTAGCCAATGACCAATCACGTTTCAATGAATTTTGTTTTACAACCAATCACAATCGTGTTTGACCTCGATATTTATCTATTTCTGTTTATCAAAATAAAAAGCTCCTCCTTTTAATATCCTAAACAGGTTAGAGCATTATTTTGCAGTGACTGTCTCTAACAAATACGTTGAATGTAGCAATAATGAACAGATTCCTTCGAACTACGCATTAGATAATTGCGTGTTCAATAATTGTTTTTAAAAATTATTTTACGGAGTTCATTTTCTAAAAAAAACTTAATAACCTATCATATTGGTTATAATATCTAGTTTGATGTGATCATTTTTCTCTCACTAGGGTGCATTCTTACAGTATGGCGATCCTATTTGGCAATCATCATATAATCTAGTTGCAGTGGACGAACAAATGAAACAACCAAACATTTCTCATTTGATTTCAAACAACGCCGTTTATATTAAATATATAAATATTTCAAAATAATCGTATTTAAATAATTATTTGTGAGTAAACAGCTTAATTTTATTCGTTAAATAGTCCTAACAAATGCTACTCTTGATTTATAAGTCCTCTAGATACATTGGAGAACACTCGTGGCATTACTTATGACTATTTAACTCACGCCCCAAATGGGAGTCAATGACTAATCACATTTCAATGAATTTTGTTTTACACTAATCACAGTCGTGTTTTACCTCGATATTTATCTACTTCTGTTTATCATATTAAAGAAAGTCCCTCCTTTTTTATTTTCTGAACAGGTCCGAGCATTATTTTGCAGTGACTGACTCTCCAACAAATACGTTGAATATAGCAAATAATGAACAGATTCCTTCGAACTACACATTTTATAATTGTATTTTTAAATAATGATTTTACGGAGTTGTTTCCTAAGAAAATGATTAATAACCTATAATGTTCGTTATAATTTATATATTATGACGTGTTTCATTTTTTCTCCACTAGGGTGCTTTCATACAATATTGCGATCCTATTTGGCAATAAATAATATGATCTGGTTGCAGTGAATGGACAATATAAGCATAACCAAACATTTCTCATTTGTTTTCAAACATCTCCGTTTACACTAAATAAAAATATTTTAAAATAACTATATTTAAATAATTATTTGTGAGTAAACAGCTTAATTGTATTCGTTAAATAATCCTAATACATGCCACTCTTGTTTTCCAAATCCTCTAGATAAGTTGGAAATAACTCGTGGTATTACTTATGGCTATTTAACCCATGCCCCAAATGGGAGTCAATAACCAATCACATTTCAATGATTTTTTATTTACACCAATCACAGTCGTGTTTTGCTTCGAATTTATCGACTAGAGTTTATCATATTAAAGAAAGCAGCTCCTTTTTAACATTCTGAATAGGTCTTAGCATTATTTTGCAGTGACTGACTCTCTAAGAAATACGGCTACCAGATTGTATATATAGTGCATGAATGTCAGCAAATAGCGCATGCGGGAGATAATATAAAAACATTTGTAGCAATTCATTATACCACAAAAAACACTGTTTGCACTTTCTTAAACGAATTATTTTCCAGGAAATGACGTTGCAGAAAAATATAATTGACATATTTACATCATAGGACATCAGAAATTAAGTAATACCTATAATGTTGGTTATAAATTTCTCCACTAGGGTGCATTCTTACAATATTGGAATCCTTTGGCAATAAATAATATGATCTGGTTGCAGTGATGAACAAAAGAAGCGTACCATCGTTTCTCATTTGATTTCAAACATCACCGTTAACATTAAATATATAAATATTTTAAAATAACTATAGTTAAATAATTATTTGTGAGTAAAACAGCTTAATTTAATTCGTTAAATAGTGCTAACAAATGCTACTCTTGGTTTCCAAATCCTCTAGATAAGTTTAAAATCACTCGTGGCATTACTTATGACAAATAACAGTCCATTTATTAACGGTACAGTTATATTATTCAGTTATGTAGCTACTGATAAGAACTTGATATAGTTGTCACATTCGTAACAATTCCTCTTGTATTACAATTTATTTTCATAAATTTATTCATTAAGTCATAACTTATAAAACAATTTAAGATGAGAGAGGATGGACTGAAATATAAGATGCCATTTAACATGCATTCTGTTATGCATATGGTCACCAATTTACAGTAGCGTTGGAACAGGTAGAATTCCTTTAATTTAACTTCAGAAAAGTTTACATCAAACTTCCCAATATTCCATTTTTTAATTCATGATAATTCACTGCACAAGTTGATTATTGTCCTATAATATTTCACAATACAGTATCTTTTTCTAGTTTATTTCTTAACACTAGCAAAATCACTAATTTCCCAACACTTTCGTCGCCATCAAATCACAAGAAACGATCGTCTTTTAGATCACGACTGACTTACTACAATCTCTGTCCGGCTTTATATGACTGGCGAAGACTAGAATTTTCGAGACAGGCCGATCAGAATGCCACCGGCCGTTATTCGAATAGTCGCTCATCGATCATTCCAGAAACCATGTCTGGAGAGATCGTTGCGAGTTTTACACACAACTCACGATTCGCGAATGCGAATATCTTATACTAAGCTTCGTAAATCGATATATTATAGTGTTACCCTCGCCAGGCCCTTGAAATTGAAAACGTATGAACAATATGTCACAATATGAAAGAAACAAAATTGAAATTATATGATCATTTATATTATTGAAATATGTGCAGATAAGTGATCCATAATATAATTTCCACGAGAAAAAAGTATAACGCTATATGGCTAAGAATTATTAATTTAAACCAGTAATCAATTTTCTCTACGTTCATGAATAGTAACTGATTTAGTGGATAATTGACCTACTTTCAATAAATACGGATTAATTAATTTACATGAGAAAGTAATAGCACTCATATACAATTTAACACTACAAAAAAGTTAATTACTTTATATTTATACTAGCTGATACTCGGCGTTGCTTGGGGATATTTTTATCTCAATCTTCTTGTCATCAATCAGTTTTGCTCCCCCGAAATTATAGATTAACACTAATCTCGTTAATTTTGGATATTTTATTTTTCACCCTTCATGCCAAAGGCAGTCTACTTCGAACTAAATGTCATCAGAAGTGTCACTATTGACCTCAGTGAGGACGAAAAGTATCGATTTGACAGTAATATGGATTGTTTTCGGTTGGCTTTGTATGTTACCTTCCTCTCAATCCGTAGAAAGTGCTAGTTTGAGTTAATTCCATAGGTAATGTTACCAATTAGTTTACTGACACCGAAATCTCTTATTTCGACTATAATTTCAGTTATTTTGGACGATATATTTATATCACTTGTTATCCCCATGCCGTTGGCACTGAACATGGACTTAAATCGGGATTGGGAGCGCCACCATTCATCGCAGTGATCCTGAAATCCGTTGATTTTTATACCCATCTAGTTCGTTTTCGGTTATTTGTACTTAGCACTTCCCTCTTATTGCGATATAAGTGTTAGAGTGAGTTTAAATTCCATCGAAATTGTCAAAAAATTAGCTCAACATCCCCAACAACAGTCTCTGTAATTTTGGAGAATTTATGATCAACCATTTTCACACGACACCTAAATCTGTCATCGGAACTGTCATAAACTATGTATTCGAAACTAATCTCATTTATTTTGGACATTTTATATTTCACCTTACCCATGCCGATGGGGGCTGAACGTTGACCTAAACAAATCGGGAGTGTCACTGTAAACTTCAGTGGCCTCGTAAACTAGGCATTCGACACTAGAACCTACTATCGGTCGTTTGTGCATATCACTTCTTATCAGCTCTAAATGTCCTAGGGTCTCCTATCAATAAGTTATCACCCACAGTGGGTTGAAATTGCTCCAGGAGGATATATATATATATATATACACATATGAAAATATGAATTCAATATAGGCCCATATATATATATATATATATATATATATATATAATAGAGAGGGAGTACCAGTAGAGTAAAAAATGACCCAACTGAACGATGCACGATCTTAAGAAAACAACTGAAATATATTATTTTTATTAGAACTAATATGTCTGAAAAAACATCTACATACTGTAATTGACGTATACGGATGTAAGACCAGCAGCCGGATTTAAGGACAAGATCCTTCTAGCTTGTTGTGTCATGGATTAAGTATTACTATCCATCCATAGTAATTCTGCCCGAGGGCAGGTCTTTCACTGCAATCATAGCATTTTCACTAGGGAATTGTAGGTGTGGTAGCTTCCCATTGTTTTCCACACCGGTGAAGGATGATGATGATGATCATAAGGATAAGGATGATGGCTATATGATTTCGGGGACCGTTTGGGCCTTAAAGTTTTCCTGACATTTGTCTTACAGGTGAGGAAAAACCCCGATAAAAACCTCCTCCCGAAAAACTACCCCGACCAGGGATTGAACCCGGCCCCGCTGCGTGACAAGGTAGCACGCTACCAGCGGTGGACAAGTATTACTGTGTTACATGATATATCACAGAATCGAAATAACATCAATATATATTTCGAATCGTCTTAAATAACACATTTCCAAAAAAGGGGCGTGGTATCCCCAGACAGCCACGCGAATGGCTAATACAAATTCGTGACAAAAATATATTTTAAATTAAATTAAACTAATAATATCTCGGTATTAGATTTAAACAAGCATTAAGAACACCATGGATATCACTCGAACATGATATCCTAATAAATTAATACAAAAAATCAAGCTTCAAAAAATCACCAGCCTCTGATTGGCTGACGGCCACTAGCGCCATATTCAAAAATTACGAATTCATATACTAGTCGGAGCACATCGCCGCTACCATGCAGATTAGAATGATGGTTTTCGTTTTAATTTATCATCAAATCCACTAGCGCCATATTCAAAAATTACGAATTCATATACTAGTCGGAGCGCATCGCCGCTACCATGCAGATTAGAATGATGGTTTTCGTTTTAATTTATCATCAAATATCGGTACTTTTTCACTTTCTAATTTACACCGGGGCTAATGCTTAAGCAGGAACCCGGGGCTCTCCTTTCTAGGACATCCTGGAGAGCCAAAAGGAATTGCTCACCGCTTGTCATTAATTTGGCTAGCCGCAGGGCCTTTCCACCAAGACTACATTCAGATAATAGTAGGCTCTATAATGAAATAGGAAATGTTCTTTATAACACATTCCTTTCAGTCTGAATGTTTTACTCCAGTTATGTGTACTTTATCAGGTAGAATTATCAGAAAAATTAGCAAATTGATTTATTACATTTAGTTAGGTTGATATGCTAAAAAAAATATATTTTATTTTCGTACCACATACTTTTATTTTATTCGCTTGTGGGTACTGACTAACATTTATATAAACGCACACATACACACACACGCACACGCACACGCACACGCACACGCACACACACAGAAAGGTATTAAACTTCAATGAGAAAGGCATCTCCACGGCATGACAGGCCTAGAAGCTGCTGGCCTCTAATCTACATGTGTTAATCACAGATGTAGATTATCATGTAGCCAATATTAGGATAACATGTGGTAAACATATCGCCCCTTATAACTTCTTTTCCCATCCAATCATTTTGGCTACCCAATTTTCTCACGGAGCTGAGTAGGCTTCAGTCCCATACTGAGTGAAATTCCATGAGAACAATTCTTCCTCTGTGGAGACTCGAAGGAGTGCAAGTCACGTAGCTTTACACCCACGGCATCATGCCTTAAAAGGCTCAGTTACGGCGCGCGACAAGTAGCGGGTCTACCCTTTGCCTTTATGACAGCCTGAAGTAGGTATCTCAACTTTTGAACAGGAATGTCAAGTCATTCTTCTGTAGAGCAGTAAACAGAGAAAGTAATGACGTGGGTCATTGAGGTCTAATGAAGTCTAAGTTCTAATTATTAATCTCACAGATGTTCGTTGGATTGATGCCGGGACTTCGGGCCGAACATTCCATTTGCTGAACGTTATTGTCTCCAAACAACCTCATTCTCTCACGAAGCTTTGCGATGGTTATTACCAAACTGATCGCCTACGACAGACAGTACAAAACCATTCATAACGTCATCATGACCTTTGGCGTCCACATTGTCATTCAGTTTTATTAAGTGAACATGTTCGTGTGATGAGGAACAGCCGCACACTGTAATATCTCCTGCTCCTAGTTTCCCTATTATTTTTTAAGAACTAACTGTTAATATTGCATCAACCGCCGTGATCTCGAGGTAGCGTGTTGCCTTGACACGCAGCGGACCCGGGGTCGATCCCGGTCGGGACAAGATTCCTGGGTGATGTTTTTTTTCGGGTTTTTTCCTCACCTGTAAGACAAATGTCAGAAAACGTTAATGCCCAAACGGTCCCCGAACATCATCATTATCATCATTAACATATTCATTAAGTTTAGGATTAAGGCCTCTCCTGGCGCATCATTACCACCAACATCACCCATCATATATAATGGGGCAGTGTAACTACACCTTCCAGGCGCCCCAACTTCACAAGTGGGTAACAATAACGCCGTGCCAAGTGAGAATATCAGAAAGTCGAAATGACAGTGTGGTGGCATGAATAAAAAAAATATTAAGATTGCAATGTGTTCATAGCATAATAAGAACTAAGACTTATGACGGTATTTTGTCTTGGTTCCACACACAAAAAGTATTTTCTGACATTTGACACACCCACATCCTTCCGTCATACTGCTACAACGTATAGCGTGACTCGACGGTAAAAATCCATGACTGGCACTTCACACCGTTGTAGACGACGCTTAGTAATTACAAGGGGAAATTTTGATCTACTCGTAGCTCCCGGATATGTTAGCCCAATTTCCTCAACTCACAATGTAAAGGTCATTCCTGGTACCACGGTTTATTTCTTGAGTAATCGTTTCAGCCCAAAAGCGACGATATTTAGTAAAGTAAAGTAAAGTGATCCCACAACAGGCCCGGAGGCCCTTGGGGTAGTAGGAGGTTAAGGCTCCCACTTTTTCTAGACAATCGGCACTTGATGTCAGCCGGGTTGTCAGCCCTGCGTGACGGCCGTCTTTACCCCAGAACAAGCGCCTGGTACTCATTTCCGTTAGAGGCTGAGTCGACCCCAGGGCCATAGTGCCGCCAGAAGGTTTTGGTCAGTTTAAAAATCCTGACCCCACCGGGACTTGAACCCTCGACCCTCCGGCTTGTAGCTCAGTGCCTTAACCACTACGCTACGGCGTGCCCCCAAAAGTAAAGTGATCCCACAACAGACCCGGAGGTCCTTGGGGTAGTAGGAGGTTAAGGCTCCCACTTTTTCTAGACAATCGGCACTTCATGTCAGCCGGGTTGTCAGCCCTGCGTGACGGCCGCCTTTACCCCAGAACAAGCGTCCGGTACTCATTTCCGTTAGAGGCTGAGTTGACCCCAGGGCCATAGTGCCGCCAGAGGGTTTGGGTCAGTTTAAAAATCCTGACCCCAACGGGACTTGAACCCTCGACCCTCCGGCTTGTAGCTCAGTGCCTTAACCACTACGCTACGGCGTGCCCCGACGATATTTAGACATTAGATTATTAAAGTTCGATGATCTGTTTCGAGTATAATATCCGGTCCACCAAGTCATTGTATACACTTGTTAATATACTCACATTTCTACCTCATAACATTTTAAATGCTTGGTTTTGCAGCTCCAGAAGGGCTGGTATATCTCTTGTTATATGGCAATCTAAGATAACGCCACGTTGAAAGTCACTCATTTCTACAGATCTGAGCAAGTTGTTTTTATTTGAAATACACAACATTCTGCCATCACATAAAGCATTGTGAAGTTCTCCGTCTGACCGTATCTGCACTATCACACAGTATACATTTAATTAAGAATATTGTATGTGTATACCCTGTATGTCCAGCGTGTCGACATGGGTGCCCTAGGGGAATTTTTGTTTGATCAAGCTAATTTAGTTACACTTATTTCGTTACAGAAGTCAGCTGGTGGCATGTGATCAGCACTTCGCCTGTAATAGCAAACTAAGGTATTACTTGGATGGGAAAGGCCGGTTAAATATTCCTCAAAGCCACTATTTTAGGTTTAAGGTTCTATTATGGGGCCGAAAATCTTCAGACACGGGACCCACGGTTTAAGTCCCTCCCGGAGGACTTGTCCGTTGTATTTTTTTTCGTTTTAAAATTCCATCGACCTCGGCCGGTTTGAACCCGCAAACCTTGGGACAACAGGCAAGTAACATAATCATAGAGCACCGCGATCGATAATTGAAAACATTAGAACATGAAAGTTTTCACGATAAACTTATAAATAAAATGTTCATATATATATATATATAACTTACATAAACGAGGTATTGTGGCCAAAGTTGCGTTTAAGTAGCGTTTAAGACTTAAATATTTTTAAGTCCCCAGTTAATATACCTGATTGTTCTTTAAGAGGTTTTCCCTAATCTTCAATACAAATGTTGAGTTGAAATGTCATTGTTGCTTTCTTATCACCACCAATGAATCATAATTTCAAAACAAGTTGAAAATAATACAGTATGATAGATTTACTTCACCTGGTGGAGTTAAGGCCCTGTGTTCTTCTCTTCTACTCACCAGGACAAACACATGTTACATTTAAATACAAAAAATTACAATAATAGTACATACTAAACAATTAATTATCATAAGTAATGCCACGAGTGATTTCCAAATTATCGATAAATTCACGACTCACGAAGTGAGGAGTGAATTTATCTAGAGAATTTGGAAATCAAGAGTGGCATTTGTTAGGACTATTTAACGAATAAAATTAAGCTGTTTACTCACAAATCATTATTTAACTATAGTTATTTTAAAATATTTATATATTTATTGTAAACGGCGATGTTTGAAAACAAATAAGAAACGATAGGTACGCTTCTACTGCTTCTTTTGTTTATCACTGCAACCAGATCATACTATTTATTGCCAAAGGATCGCAATATTATAAGGAGGAGCTTTCTTTAATATGGTAATTATAACACTGATAAATATTTGGTGAAACACGACTCTGATTGGTTGTAAAACAGAAATCATTGAAACGTGATTGGTCATTGACTCCCATTTGGGGCATGAGTTAAATAGTCTGTCAAATTGAACAATAATGTCTAATAATACAATACAATTAAATACAATTATAATTAAACTAATGAAACAATGTATACACCAAGGAATAACAGTTCGAATCTACTATACATATAAATAAATGAAAAAATACAAAGAAAGTCTTCTTCTTCACTTCCGACTTTAGGCAAGAGTTGCTTGGTTTGGTCTTCACTAATAGATCTAAGACCATCTCTTCCGAGGA
Organism: Diploptera punctata; assembly: GCA_030220185.1. Classification (NCBI taxonomy): domain Eukaryota; kingdom Metazoa; phylum Arthropoda; class Insecta; order Blattodea; family Blaberidae; genus Diploptera; species Diploptera punctata. Next base: position 873,267 of record JASPKZ010001192.1, read on the forward strand.
CGTCCGACATCTCTTCTTCCTCTTGGAAAATAATGGAAGATTTTATTTGGTAATCTACTTTCTTCCATTCTTTCTACATGTTCTTTCCACTGTATCTTGTTGTTAAATATCTTTTCGTTTATGGAGTAGATCTGCAGTTCTTCACGGATATCCTCGTTTCTTATTTGGTCCATTCTAGTGCTGCCTTTTACTCTTACAAAGAAAGTAATAAACTATAATAAATCTATCGCTTATAAATAAGGCATTCTTAGCCAAATTTTGGAATGCGTTAGATTTGGACGGGGTGTATCTTTCTAGAATTGCCATCTCTGCCATTAGAGGATCAATTTCAATTTTAAGAAATCATATTTACAAAATTACTTTATAGTATGTATACTTCAATTAGGCCTACAAGTTGAATTTTTTAAAATATATTTACAAAATGTATTTCATCAATTACAAAAATTAATTGTCTGTATCACTTTGTCCTTGAGGCAATCCTCTAATGAGGAAAGTTTTATATAATAGAAATAAATACATTGACAAATCTTAATACCACTTTTATTAAATAATTGAAAAATAAATTATTAATTGTTAAAAAAAGTAATGTAGTAAGTTGTTTCAGTTAATAATTTTATTTTCAATTTGGTTTTGAAAGATGGTAAGGTTTGGCAGTTTTTGACACAGGGTGGAAGATAATTCTATGTTCTAGTAAGAGAAACTCTTAAAGAGTAATAGGTAGTGCGATGGGGAGGGATATAAAGGACAATGTGCTGATGGGATCGGGTATCTAATTTATGTGTATCAGAGAGTCTAGTGAAGCGGTGTGATAATTGATAAATAATACGCTAATGATGTATGTAATATTTTATAGAGAAGACATAGGGCATGGATGGTTCTACGATCTTGTAGACGAAGCCATGACAATTGTTACAGCTTCTAGAACTTCAAGGAGGAGGTAACCCCTTCGTAAGTCTCCGAAACTGGAAGGTATAACGTGATCAAATCTGTGAATACCACAAATAAAACGTATGCAAGAATTATGAACACGTCGAAGTCTTTGGGTAAGAACAGTATTTAGGTCAGCAAAAAGAGTATTACAATAATCAAAATGAGGTATTGTAAGTGTTTCTACTAACATTCTCCTTAGAGCAAATACGCAAATTCACGATCTAATGAGTGTATTAATGAGAAGATTGTTTTGCAAATGTTGTTTATTTCAATTTAAATATTTATCCATAAATACTCATAGATTTTTTACTGTTTCCCTGTAAGGGATTTGAACCACATTAAGTGACACCTGTAATACTGTATTTATGTTAATTTACGAAAATAGTGCAGTTGGCAAATATACATCACTACATGAAATATTACAAGATCACATCAAAAGATCTAAATGCAATTACACTTAAAATCATCGAATATATAATAATTAATACTTTAAAAAAACTAAAACAACACGCTTTATTAGCAAACCGAACTAAAAAATGAAAAATAATTTTAATTTCCAACACGCTTGGGATAAAATTAAAGTGATCAATACAAATATCATCTCTAACATATACAGAATAAAACTAGAGTTATCTACAAAAATAATTTTACCATCAAAATCGTGGGGTGCTCTATATCAATTAATATATTTCATAATAAACAGATATTGATAAAAGTAAAGTATCTAAGAAGAAAATGTAAAAACCATAAAAAAACACTCCACGCTTTTGATGGTAAAATTATTTTTTGTACATAACTCTAGTTTTATTCTAGATGTGTTGGAGATGAGTTTTTTTTTTTGTTGACCACTTTAATTTTATCCCAAGCGCGTTGAAAATTAAAATTATTTTTCATTTTTAGTTCGGTTTTCTAATAAAGCGTGTTGTTTTAGTTTTTAAAACTATTATTTATTTTTTATTTTTTAGTTTTAATATTTCACAGAATAAGATAAAAATGTAAATATATTTAACTTCGAAACTACCGTAGTATGAGCTAAAAGTAATACTCTTCTAAAAAAATCCTCCCAGCCGGATTTGAACCAGCGACCTATGGATTACTGAAATTATATACCACTACCGCTCTACCAACTGAGCTGTTATCACGATTGACAAAAAAGTTGATAAGTCCGCAACCTATTACACCGGTATTTATTTATTTTTTTATTTTCTGGTGATTCTGGCCAGGATTTTAGAAAATATTTATAAAATTATTATATTATCATTGGTCCTTTACAAGTATACAAAGTTTCAAGTCGATCCAATGATTTTAAATGGGTGACAATCGTGTTGAAAGATTCCGTTACATAATTACACAAACACTTTTTTGATTTTCTGATGATTGCGGCCAGGATTTTGGAAAACAATTATGAAATTAGTGTATTGCATTAGTCCTTTACAAGTATACAAAGTTTAAAGTCGATCCAACGATTTTAAGTGGGTGAAAATTGTGTTGAAAGATTCCGTTACCTAGATAGATACAGGTCAAGGTAATATAAAGCGTGTAAAAACGTTTTGTTTGTTTGTTTGTTTGTTCGTTCGTTCGTACGTACTTTATGCGCGGCCATACTGTTGATCCGATTGTGATGGGGCTTTTTGCAAAATGTTCAGGAGATTCCCGGGATGAACATAGGCTATAAGAGAGTTGTGATACTCAACTCCTACACCCTTAGAAATCGCCCTTTGCAGTAGAAAACGTGAAAAAGTAGCTTTTTGGACGCTTAAATAGCTTAAACCATAACAATTACATAACATTAATGTACACGGAATTGAATATCTCAAAAAGCTCTAAAAAAACGCCTACGACATTATATGTTTATATCTTACAGATAATTCACAATAACTATTTTTGTCTTTCATTGACGCCAAGAAGATCGAGACAAGTACGTAGATTCCTATGCAAGCATTAGCAGCACATGGCGGGTATTCGTTTAGCTCATTAATGCCAAGAAGATCGAGATAAGTAGATTCCCGGGCAATATCGGGTAATCAGGACGCGGAATCTTAAAATAATTATGATATACATTTATAATTATTTTTCATTTTACTTATTCAACTAATCATACGAAGTACATTAATTTTTGTCGTTCAACTCATTTATGCCAAGAAGATCGGGATGAGTAGATTCCCGTACAACGCCGGGTAAACAGCACGGTGTATCTAAAAATAATTACGACATAAATGTTTCATTACATTTATTTAACTAAACATAAAATACGTTAATTTTCGTATTTTAGCTTATTTATGTCAAGAGGATCGGGATAAGTAGATTCCCGGGCAACGCCGGGTAATCAGCACGGGGTATCTAAAAATATAATTTTATAATTATTTTTCCTTTCATTTATTCAACTAAACATAAAAGCACATTCATTTTCATTTATTTAGACGTAGCAGCGCACGCCGGGTAATAGCTAGCCGTAAACATAAAAACTGAAGAGCTATAATGCGAAAGATCATCTCAAAATTAAGTTAAGGAGACAGATGACAATTTAATATTCAGTCTGTTGATAATTCTTAAGACTGATATTCAACTGTTCAAGAATAGAAATCAAAGTTATCTTCACAAGATTCTGTTTACGGGGATTCGGATGTGAAGAGAGGTAAAAAGTAATTCGCAATCAAAAATTACATAAATTATTTTAATTTATATTATTAATTGTCCACCGCTGTGGTCTCGAGATAGCGTGCTGCCTTGTCACGCAGCGGGCCCGGGTTCGATCCCCGGTCGGGGCAGTTTTTCTGGGTGAGGTTTTTATCGAGGTTTTTCCTCACCTGTAAGACAAATGTCAGGAAAACTTTAAGGCCCAAACGGTCTCCGAAATCATATGGCCATCATTATCATCATCAACCTTATCATTATCATCATTATCATCATCCTTCACCGGTGTGGAAAGCAACGGGAAGCTACCACACCTACAATTTCCTAGTAAAGCTGCAAGCATAGCATGAAAATGATATGATTGCAGTGAAAGACCTGCCTTCGGGCAGAATTACTATGGATGGATATTAATAATTAAAGGTGCATATACAAAACTACCAAAACAACTGGGAAGCCCATCTTCAACGAATGCCATCTCATAGAATTCCAAAAGCCATGCTTCGTTACACCCCCTCTCCATGCAAAAGATCACTGGGACGTCCAAAATAGCGCTGGATGGAAAATTCCTCTTTAAGACCATAAACGGCCACACGACCTAATATTTGCATGGATGATGATGATGATGATGATGAATTAGCTTTAAAAATCTAGTTTTCAGATATCACAAAGCACTCGGTCTGAAGGACTAATTACTAATCTGCTGCAGGAGCTTTATATTACACTGGATTAGGTGTCCTGAAAATGTTATAGTCCTACCTCAAGTGGTTCCTAAGAAAGATAAATATATTATTTTTAACCGCAAGTATTATACTTTATATAAAATATGTCCTTGTAATTTTATTATTGCATCTGAAATATTTGATTACAGCCCGTGATTGAATTTAACTTCGGATTCTTTTTCCATACAAAGTATTTATAAAGATATGGGTTTTCATCAGTATCCTACGACAATAATTCGCAAAAGCAGAGTTATTTCAATGAGTTGAAAAGTTACCTCTAAAGAGTTGTATCAGTACATGATACTTACCAACATTTCTTTAAATAAATAAAATATGAAATAATTTGAGTATTTGGCTCATCAGTGATTGATCAGATTTTACAAAACTACCACAAATTCCAACAGGCACAGCTGTTTATTTCTATAATTTTATTGATTTACTGTTATAATTTGTTTGTTACAAATGAAAAGCTGCTTGAAAATTGACGAGAAAATTGCAAATAAATAATTTACAAACTCGTTAGAGTAAATATTTTTGACACTGGTGGGTTCATATTTCTGAGTTGTTTTCAATTTCTTACAAAGAGTGCACTTAAGTTGTGTAAGTTAAGAAAACAGATTAAACGTTCATAAAACTGTAATGAAAGTTATTGTTTTTTTAGACAATCTGTAAGCAAGTCAACAGTTAACATACTAGAGATAAACATTCAGGTTCAGGTAAAAATTATTCTTTGTTGTTCATAAGTGTGAAAATTGACATTTTATTATTGATATGTTAATTTAATTTGTCGCTTTATTAAATAAGATGTCAAAATAAATCAAATTCATGGTCCCGATTCTATGAAGACATATCAATTTTCAATAAATATGCCTATGAATTGCTGGCTAATATCTGTACTATTACTTTTATTACGTCTGTATACTGTATATAATTTTCCTTCAAGTATAGTTTTAAATAACTAACTCACTGGCACTATCGAACCCGTAGGTTCATGGCCGCGCGGACATAAGCTCTCCATATATCCCTATCCTGAGTCAGTGTTTTCCAATCATCCTCTGTATAATCTACTTCCCTCAAATCATAGTTAATGTTATTCTCCCATCTCATTCTGGGCATTTTCCCTCCGGTTTTCCTACAAGGAGCTTCCACGCACGTCTTTCATTCCCCATTTGTACCGCAAGTCCTGCCCATCGCAGTCTATGGTACTTAATTGTTCTCATTATATCTGTCTTCCTATAAAGATCATGTAATTCACTGATATGCAGTCTTCTCCATTCATCTGTCTGTTCATCTCTCTTTGGTCCAAATATTTTCCCAAGAACTTTATTCTCAAATACTCGTAATCTCCTTTCTTCCCCTAAAGTAAGAGTCCATGTGATATAAATGGTAGAATAAAGTGTTCTATATTTTCAGTTTAACGTTTTTGAAAGGAGTCGGGGCGACAAGAGTTTCTGTAATGCATAATAACACGCAATTCCAGAATTGAGCCTATAGTTAGTTTTATATGTTTTAATTTCCCTAGTTGACAAATTGAATGATTGTAAACAGAATTCAGTTAATATAAGTTTGATTTTCATTCTTGAACGTTATGTCTTATAAATGTACCAACAAGCTGAATATGGAATTGTATGAGAATATTGCATCCTGCAAAGGTTGTGCTAGTTTAACAAAGTTTCCAGTTTATTGATTTCGTCCAAATGATTGGATTTACAAAATGCTGTTGATTCTTCTGTTTTTTTCTGCAAGCTTCTCTCTGAACGGCTAAGCAACGTAGAGCTTGAAGAAAATCAAACAATTCTTTAAGATTTGTTCAGATTTTTTAGTGCTCTCTCAATTTTCACTTCCATCTTTTTATTCTTTTTCTTGCTCATTTATATGATTCGACTTAAATCCTCCCACTTATTTCATTTCAACCCTGAAGACATTTTAAAGGTGGTACATGGGAGGGGAGAAAATACGGAAAAAAATATATAAAAGATTCACGAGTGTCTTGAACAAAAATAATAAAAAAGGAAGCAGACTTTTTTGCATATTTCTTACGCGAATAACGTATGAAAAAGAAAGCTGAATTAAGGAGCTAGGTAAATACCATCTTTCTTCCCTAAGGACAGAAATGTACATTTTAATATAAAGAAGAATGACTATACGTTTTTATAGAAGGTATTTGATGATATAGAAATTTTTGTTTCTCGATTTTGTTTATGAATTTCGTTAAAACATTTAATATTCCCTAAACGAGTATTTAATGAGAACTAAATTTAGCCATATAAGCCTTAAGTCAAATATCTTGGACTCCACTGGTTTCCAGGCTTGCTTTCAAAATTCAAATTAGGCATTTTCTATATAAAACAAATGCTGATATTGCACATTTATTTAATGTTTTTCATGTCGCACACATTGTCTAATTGGATCAAACTTATCATCATGTATAAAAATGTGATCCTCACTTGCTGCTGGTAAGACTGTAAAGCCTAGAGTATCCTCACTGCTATCTACAAAAATGCAAATTCATATAATCCAGAATAAATGTCCCAAAATTATAATTTCGGCCTCCAAATACACGAGGATAACAGAGCCTCACACATGATCTACATTGAGAATTTCATTCAACATTAAGTAGCTAACATGTTCCAAAACATCACATACAAATAATCATGTTCACAATATAGGACATACGCCTCAGAGACGTGATGTACACCGAAATGTATTCATTGGGATCCATCCAATAAGCTTATATAAGATGAGCGATTTGCTCATGCTTGAAACAGCGTGGCTCATTCTGCACTAGCCGGGATTCCGATTCTCGACTTGCTGCCAGTATAATGTGTAGTTTACGATGGATGCCCTGTTCAAGGGTAAGGTTACTTCATCTTCATCCAAAGAGTACCTTATCCAGGCATTACACAAAAGCGCCAAATGACAAAGGGTTAAACCATCAAACCCCACAACGATGGGGAAAGGCTTCTATGAAAGAATGCTCAAAAAAATGAAAGTAAGAAAAATACTTCTGAAATAATAAATAGAATTATTCCTCCACAACGGTCTTAGCTGCCAAGTATCCACACCCGGTTCCACTTTCCGTGACCCTGGTTATCATCACATATTAGCAGTTGTAGAATCTATTTAAGGAATGGCAGTGGTATTAGTAGTTCAAAGGTAATTACAAATTTTAATGTATTCAATTTTTATTTTTTACGAATATCTCCATCAACGCACATTCTCCTCCTCCTCCTTCTTTTTCTTCTTCAGTCATTGTCCTGTCCGGGGCGGGTTTAATACATTATATTTTGTAAAAATAGTCTCGAGTTAGCGTGCTGCCTTGTCTCGCAGCAGGCCCGGGATCGATTCCTGGTCGGGACAGTTTTTCTGAGTGAGGTTTTTATCAGGGTTTTCCTCGTCTGCAAGACAAATGTCAGGAAAACTTTAAGGCCCAAACGGTCCTCGAAATCATATGGCCATCGTAATCACCATAATTCATATTCATCTTAGATTAAGCTAAGGATTAAAGACTTTCCTGGCGTACCACTATCATCATCATCATCACCATCATATCATCGGGGTAACGTAACCCCGCCTTCCAGGCGCCCCAACCTCAAAAGTAGGTTACAAGTACGCCATGCCAGGAGAGAACACTAGGAATGTCGAAAGACAACGTGGGGCTTTTGCAAAAAAAATTGTAAAAAATAAGAGAGGCTTCAGATAACTCACCTTTCTTCCCAAATATAATCTCGGCTAGCGGAGCGGCGAAAGCCTTTCTTCACTCATTTGTGTCAGACTCAGCTATTGATGGCCTGTTAAATGATAATTTTATCTTTAAATGCATAGCATTAGTTGAGAAATTTGGCAGATCTCATGCGCCATATTCCATAAAAATATAGAATAATACTTAATAAGTGCATTTAATCGCAACTGTCGACAATAACTGGTACAGGGATATTGCATACCCCAATGTCGGGTGGCAATATGGGATAGAGTTATAGGTCAATCCCAGGTTTATTTGGATAATAAAGGATTTGGTGGGCACTGGATTTAAAAAGGGACTTCCTGGTTCACTGGAGAATTTAGGTACTCGGTTCGCTCAGGTCTAAATATCGGTAGGCATGAGGTTCTTATTCAGGGATTCCACGAGGACTTCGTCGGGCAGAATTAATTGTGTCGAATACGTTGTGTTGACTGTAATTTATTACGTCTTGAAAAACACTCAAAATGTAGAACACTGTACATGTTTTAATTATATTCCCTCGCACTGATCTCCAGTCGGCGATGGAGTTTATCGTGGGTTTACCCCGTTAATAATTATTCAATAGCGTACTAACTCACTGATTTATGTATCAATTTATGCAGTTTAAATAGTCAGTCGATTCCCTGTGATCGGATAATCTTTTGACGGTTACAAACAGTCGAGAGAATTGCTGCGTCTTATTTTACTTGCAGATACTATAAATTATCCTTGCGATTAATAAAAATGTTTAAGTCCCGATACTTGAGGTACTTCGGTGAAAATTCTAAGTCCTAACTTTAAGTAAACACTGGTGACGCTGCTGCCAGTTTTTGATGATGACGTGAGCCAGGCCCGAACGCAAGCACAAGTATATGGTGTATGTAGAAGAGTGTATGTAGAAGTGTCTGAGGTTCGTCTCCCTCGCCCAATACGTAAATTAGGTTCTTCCACTATATCGACCTCGTGGACCTGAGATCAGCGCTTAGGCACACGTAACAAATAATATGATTGGTTAATGTACCCTTATATTATAATAGTGAAGGTGTTACAAATTTATTATTGGTGATATTTGCCGTCGGAGGTTGGGCCCTATCCGTGCTGGCTTCACATACTGTAGGGTCACAAGTTTGTAACTTAGGCCACTAGGGTTTTCCTAGGTAATTGATCTTTACTTCTAGTAGGCCCTATCGCTAGAGTTTCCTATATTCCCACACTTTTTGCTAGCGTTGTTTGTCCCAAGATGAAATCCCCGCTCATAAATTCAGTTATTGTATTCTGACTGTCAATACAGAGCTGTTAAATTCTGCTTCACAATAGATTGCCAGCCAAATCCTGAGAATAAAGTATTTTGTCAACATTCTAACTCTTTGTGTATGTGTCGGTCACTTCCGCCTTCACAAAAGAAAGGGTGGCATTACCTGAGTTCTTTCTACCTTGTTAATGACTAGTCATTTAGTTTCCATTAATACTAATTTCGTCTGATCATTTTATTTGCCATTTATCCTTTCATAATCGTATTCTACTCGCTTTCCTGATTAATTTAAGTATACTCATGACCTAAGTCTGACAACTGCTTCTCTCAATGGTCTTTCCGATTGTTTATGATTTTTTATTGACTGGCATTGGGATTTATTTATTTATTCAGTTACTCTATGAAAAGGAGGCTGAGTGAATGATTTGGTACATAACACAGCTCTACAAAAAAATTGTTGCCCTGGATGTCTCAGCGAATTTCTATGTTTTCAAGTGCACGGTTTACGAATATATTCATGAAAGTGCTGAATGTGTTCTAGTTTTTATGATTTTTGCGTATCTTATATCTCAAACAGTAAACGGCTTGTTACTAATAAAATGTATGTTTCCAGTCATAATTTGATTTCTGCGCATTTTTTCGCGTATACAAACATCACGTCTCACACCCCTCACTCCACACATCGTCCGTGATCTCATTTATTTGACAAAATTAAAGTACTCACGACGTGAATCTGGATATGATAAAACAATTTGTCAAAGCGTTGGACAAGGAAAGAAAATGTTTCAAATACATTTTTAGAAAATTTCCAAAGCTCAGTATGTAAAAGTTAAAAGGCGGAATATTTGATGGTCCTCAAATTCGGCAATTGGTGAAAGACACAAATTTTTAATCAAAGTTATGACTGTTCCGGAAAATAAAGCTTGGAAGGGTTTTGTATTGGTAGTAGAAAATTTCCTAGATAACTCTAAAACACCAAATTATATAAAGAAATTGTGCAAAACATGTTGATAAACTTCAAGATTCTGAGGGCAAATGTGAGTATGAAGTTACACTTTCTCCACAGTCACCTGGATAGATTTCCAGATAATTTAGGAACTTTGAGCGACGAACAGGGAGTGCGCTTTCACTAGGATCTAAACGTAATGGAGTAAAGGTACCAGGGTAGATGGGATCGTCACATGATGTCAGATTACTGCCGGTCTTTAAAAAGAGATTGTCCCCTACACATTATAGAAGAAAAACCTTATAAAAGGCATTTCACTAAAGTATAACATGGGTTTTCGATATTTTTTCTTTCTATTTACATCAGTGCATACCAATGTTTCAAAAACCAATTGACATTATAAATATATATGTGATATTTTTTTTTTACATTTTCCGATTTTTGTAGTGTAAAATGAAAATAAAGACTAAAGAAAAACCAGAGCGAATCTTGCAAAATCATTGATCGTTTCATGAATTGTGAGCAAAAATATATCCGAAATTAATCTTATATCAAGGGCAACAAAACCACTGTTGACCAGTGCAATGATTAGAATTGTATTCCACAACGGGTTCTTGTATATTGTTACTCCATACTTACAAGAGTACAAGAGACTTCTTTTCCTTATTTTCTTCTACATAAGTATTAGTATTAGTCAGATTATTGGAGCGTGTACACATTTTTATACAGATAAAGGAGCATTGATACTTTGTAACACAAAATACTTCATTCAGTAATAGAATGAATAATTTATTGACATATATTTTAAAAGTGATTTTGATGATACTGTAATAAGTATTTGTCTATACAGAAAGAACAGATTTCGTTTCAATTCATTATTTGAATGCAATGAATGTATTATGTTAGGGTTTGTACTAGCGGCAACTATTATTAATTAAAGATTGGAAAGTATAATTTTGCCTACACATTTAGTGAATATAAGATATTCTTTAGGAGCAAGAATTAAACTTTGTAAATCATCAGCCGGCTGGTAAGCCAAGGGCCTTCTAGGCCTATCGCGCAATGGGGTATTCCTTCAGCTATGTCAATTCAATCTTACAGACACAAGTTAACGGAAAAATAACCGAGACGATTTTAAATTTAGTTATTTCACATATTATTATTATAAATATATATCACAACTTGAAATATTCATAAAATATTTATAAATTATTATATGATCTCTATACCCCAATTTAGTATTCTAACATGTTTCTGCAACATTGTTGAAAATTATCAGAACACATGGAAAGTCTCCATTTGTTCTTATTGCTAATAAAATATTTTAAACAATGTTGCAGAAACATGTTCGAATACTAAATTAACACTAAGAAGGTTCACATAATCTACTTCAAGAAATGACTTTGCGTGATAAACAGCTTTCCATCCGTAATATATTTTACGACGTCACTTATACCGTTTTACCAATAATATATAAGTTTTGTATTTTATTTTGTGGAACAGACGTCTACCAACGTTGTCTTTGAGTGAAGACTCTACTAGTGTGATACAGTTTGTCAATTTGTTATTCATACACTTAGATTTTACAATTGAAATAGCACAATTTTAATTCTCAGAATATTGCAATTGTATTTTGCCATTAACTAAACATTTTCAGGTACACTTTTTTACATAATATATACAAATCAACAAATTCTATAAACATTTAACGTATAATATATTAGAAAAACTTTAAAAGTTGTACATTTTATAGTCACTTTTCTATTCATACAGTCAGAATGGGGGAAAAAATAAAAAAATGAAAAAAAAAATAACTGGCCTTAATACTTTGTAGGGTAACCTTTAGCTTTAATAACGGCTTGTCATCTACGCTGCATGGATCTAACATGCCTATCACATAGGCCCTATCTGAGGACTGATTTTGCACCATTCTTCAGTAACCACCTTCTTCAATTCTTCTTTGGAAGAAGGATTTCTGCTGTGAACTCTAGGTTTCAAAAACGCCCATAAGTGTTCTATAGGGTTTAAGTCAGCAGATTGAGGAGGGGTTTTCAATTGCTTTGGCACGTTCCATATCAACCAAGTCTTATTTAAGTCCGCCGTATGTTTGGGGTCGTTATCTTGTTGGAACATGTACGTAGGGAGCATATCCAATTTTGCTGCTCTTCGTTTAACATTCTTACGAAGAATGTCGTTATACACAAATTTGTCCATAACATTGTCAATGAACTGTATATTGCCAACCCCTTTTGCCGACATACACCCCCACAACATTACAGACCCACCCCCATGTTTTACTGTAGGTGTTGTATTGGTCACATCATTATCCGCATTGGCTTCTCTCCAGACTCTATGAACGCCATCTGAACCGAACAGGTTGATTTCAGTCTCATCAGACCAGAGAACATTATTCCAAAATGCCTTGCAGTCGCCCTTATTTACATGTTCTTTTGAAAACTGTAGTCTTACAATATGGCACTTCTTACTTACATACGGTCTTTTTCTAGTCATTTTTCCATGATAACCATTTCTGCGTAACACCTTCCGAACTATCTCAGTACATACCTTTTTACCAGTAGAAATTTCTAGGGTAGACCGCAATTTTGGAGCACTAATTCTGGGGTTGAATTTCACTTGTCTCACAATCGTTCCCTCCTCCTTTTCACTTAACTTCTTTTGTTTAGGTTTTCTCGTAACATTCTCTACTGAACCTTTATACTGAATTTATTTAGTATATACTCTACTGTTGCATGACATTTGCCTACCAGTCGCCCTATTTTTCTCAAAGAATATCCCTTAAGTGCAAGATTTACAATTGTATCCTTGAGATCAGAACTGAGTTCTTTACATTTACCCATTTTGGAGGCGACTGACTGCCAGTGTACACAACCAGCACAGGAGGCAGATGTAAACAAATGCACAACTTAGAGTATTCATGTTGCATTAATGTTTAAACAAGTTAGACAAGCAAATACACTGCAGTGTTTTCTTTAGTGTATGAATAGCAAATTGGCTTGTATTTGGGTGTAATAAAGATTATTTATTTTGGTAAAATTATGTTTATTTTATAATTAAGTTTTGAACTACATATTTAGATATAACTTAGTGTTTCCTTCAAACCACAATAAATATTTTTCCTTACTTTTAAAAACTTTCTGAAAATTGGATTTTTATTAATAAAAATGCCTATGTATAAATACCAAATTGACATACTGTATATAACATTTCCAATAGTGCTTCTACTACTGCAAGTACAGTGTTCCAGATCAGTATCAGTGCAAACAGTTGAGATACATCACGATGCCGCTTATGTAGCCAATACCGTTTGACCTTTGGACTCCATCAATTGGTCTTAAATCCAAGTGTTAATGGATTGTGCTATCATTTTATTATCTGATGGTTGTATAAACAACTTTAACTTATAGTAGTGGTGTTCAGACTCCCTTTCTGATGTTTATATATCTGTTTTTTATTCCAATTCGGTGGAACTAAGATTTGGCTCTGTCAAACATGGGACTCGTCTTGACAGAGTGGATATTGATGCGGATTGCAAGAGTGTCCGTCTGCTCGAAGTCTGAGACGATTTCCTTGGAAAACGTGAGGATTGCACACCAGAGAAAAACTTCCGGGCATGATCTAAATTTTTACTGCTGTCATCACTGATCCATGACACATTTTTCATAACAATACATTACTTCTATAAGTTTAATTAATTCGAGCGGATTTTATCGGTCATATATATCATGTTCAGTGGACAAAATAAATAATTTATATAAACAAGAACGTTTTTTTTTCTTTTTTTTTTTGGGCTCAAACTAAGGTATCAAATAATTCAACTGAGCATGTAATAATTCCGGCTGTGGTTCCGGAAGTTGTTGTATACTCTTCATTTTCAGTACTTGCTGAAACAGACCAAACTGCAGGACCATCCCCGATGGATATCACAGTAATAATTGCTACTAAACCCTTCCGACTGCAGCAAACACAACATTTTGGACAACGTCCTTCGCCAATTACTGTTTTTGGTCCCGG
>JASPKZ010001192.1:895000-915969 GCA_030220185.1 Diploptera punctata
GGGGCTACGTACACCAAATCGTACTTACAATTTTTTTTAACATTATAGAAATCAATTGAGAAGACATGCGTTGAAAGGAAAAATACTTCGATTTTCTTTGGGACACTCTAATACAGTCTACATGGTCTCTCGCTTTAAGAGAGGAGAAAAAATTAGGAGTATTTCGGAATGAAATTGTTAAGGAAACTTATGGACCAAAGAGAGATGAACAGCCAGGTTATTCGAGAAATCTATAATATGACAGTGTGCTACACGATCTTTATGGGAAATCTGATCTAATAAGAACAAATAAATCTCATATACTGCAATCAGCAGGACATGTGGCACATAATGGGAGGCAGCAATGAACCTCCCTATTCATATAGTGCCATCAGTTTGTGTTAAATGCCACACAATTTATATTATTTACACAATGCTTCTCCATATAAATACCTTGTTAATCATCCTAAGATGAAAATAACTTTTAATTTCGTCAGTAAGTTTAAACTATTATAGACCTTCAGATTGCAAATCATTCCACGGTACAACTTTTCGTATGTATTTGTATCAATGAGGCATACTTTGGATCAAAACACATCTACACAAATCAACTGTTACATTGTAATTTTATAAGAAGCCTGAAATTTGGCTTTTCTCTTGTTGGATTAATAATCGAAACATTTATTAGAAGGAAGTTTCAATTTTATTGATTAAGTATATATTATAACTAAGTAGAAGGTAATCTAAAATTCATGATTATGTTTGATTATGTTATATATTACTAAACCAATTAATTAATTAATTAATTAATTTACAATTACACAATTACACAATTTTACATGTCCATCGGTACAAGTATATTAATTTTAAATTGAAATTAATTATCTTTCAAGTTAAAAATATGTGGACCAATCAGAATATAAATTGTAGTTTTGCCTGTTTATTCAGGGGACAACTTATTTAATTTCATATGAAAGCTAATATTTTGAAATAATATTGTGTGTATTCCAGAAAAAAATTGCATTTTCTTATTATATATACAGGGTGTAAATGAATTATACCGCACAAATTTAACTGTTTACAGATGGGTATTATACAAGTAATTTGAGATAGGGAACCAATGGTCTACGAGGGAAAATGGGCAAGTTATAGGGAATCAAAGTAATCGAAAATTGATACAGATAAATCAAGAGGAGAGAAAAGTAGGAGAGAAAAATACTAGAATGACTTCAGATCTTAATAATAACTCCGAGATCCTGATTGCTAATAATTCATCATCAACGTTTATGAAAGATTGGGTTGTCAAATTCCTTAAAATGTCGAACTTTGCAGATGATTGCACGCCTGTGCATTGCTCACAGTAGAATCGGTGCAATGAGAGCCTTACCTTAGAGTGAAACACGCAGAATCTGTGTAGTTGACTTTGGCTTAATGGTTAAAGCGATGGATTTGAGATTCAAACACTGTTGGTTCAAATCACGGCAGTCTACTTTTTTTTCTTGCATATGTACTCTGATGTGTTGACACTGAAATTTGTTCAGTCTGGACATGCGCAAAATACCTATTCCCATATTGGTTATTATACGTTAACGCCTGATTAGAAGTTACTTCAGTATCAGTCGCATTTCATGAAAGCATCATAGAACAGTTATGCTGTGAACTTGCCGATATCCATCTGATTTATGGTGCAGTATAACGTAATGGTGGAAGAGCTGCTGACCATATATGCGGAGAGGTATCCGAATGGACAACATCCTCATCGAACAAACTTCGAATCTGATTACAGGAGTTTGCGGGAGCATTGGATGTTGAAGGTAAACAGAGTAGACGCTGGTGAAAGACGTCGAATAAAATGTTATTCATAGGTTGAAATAAGATCCTTCTCCTAGTACTCGTACTATCGCACGTGTAATGGACACGAACAATCAAATTGTTGGGGAAGTCCTGCACGAAGATCAGCTCTATCCCTGTCATCTGCAAAAAAGTACAAGCGTTATAGCCAGTGGACTTCGCTCGACGGGTAAAATTTTGTAATTGGGTTTTGCTCTGCAACCACCGCACTTCTTTGCCTCGATGTTTTTCATCGACGGGGCAGTATTTAATAGAGATGGAATGGTTCTGAACTTAAAGAACAGTCATGCGCGTGATTACGAATATCCTCATGCCATATTTGAGAGGCATCACCAGCAGAGATTTTCGGTGAACGTATGGATGGGCGTAATTTCTGACCACACCATTTGCCCCTACCGTCTTCCCCAGAGAATAAATGGTGTCATTTATGACTTTTTAGTATATGTCCTACCTAGATTGCTAGAAGAAGTCCCTGTTCACATCAGGCTTAACATGTGCTTTAAGCACGATGGAGCTCCTCTCCATTTCTGCCGGAATGTGCTAAATCATTTGGATGAAGTGTATCCTGGCTGCTGGATACAGGAAGACGTAGTTGAACTGTAGTGTGACCAGCTCGCTCTTCAGATCTCTGTTCACTTGATTATTTTTATGGGGACATTTGAAAACACTGGTTATGCGACCTCTGTTGATACAGATGAACTGTTAGTTACACGCATAATTGCAGCATGTCATGTGACCCGCGAGACACCTGGTATCTTGAATGGGGCACGAGAATCCATTAGTCGCCGATATTGTCAGAGTTATGAGCATGGAGGTTGCCAATTTGAACAATTTCTCTAATGAGTCTGCAGGTGCTTTACTTTTTTCTGGTTTACTCAAATGTATTGCTTTTTATTTTCCAATAACATTATGTATGCCATGTGTGCATACACTGTACCCCATCATCGTATTACTTTTGTGATCACTGCACTATCATTTATCTAAGTACGTAAGTACTGTGCAGTAAAATTTCACATTTTATTTGCAAAATCAATTCTTCTCTACAGTATGTACCTTATTATTAGAACCTATCAAACAATTCTCTGTGCAATACATAAGTTGACAGTTTTGTAACTCAAGCACTGCGCCGACATTCCAGTATCGTATTCTGTAAAATAGTAAATAAATAATTGAACCAAAAGTAAATCTACGTACGTAACTGATTTATAACGTACATCAAAGAAAAACGAAAAAAAAAGTGTACACATACTATACGGAGATTCGAACGTGATGCATCAATCTTACGTTTGTAATGGTAGTAAGAAGTTTTAATCACTGAGCTAAAGGCACATACATGTTGCCAATTACAGTCTCTGTATCGTATTATTTCCATTTTAATTTTAAATAATCAGTGGCGTGCCAACCATTTTACAAATCGAATCATAATTTGGATATTTTTATTCGTAGACCATTAGTTCATTATCTCAAATTGCTTATATAATACCCCTCCATACGTAGTTAAATTTGTGCGGTATAATTCATTTACACCCCGTATGCTAATAATTGAGATGAATCATAAAACATATTTTGACTTTTTAAAATAATAATGATTTATGGTCTACTTACAAAGGTTATGACAAATAAAAAACTGAATTATTATTATTATTATTATTATTATTATTATTATTATTATTATTATTATTATTATTATTATTATTTCGCTCTCTTCTTCTGTATAATAAGTTTTAGGACTCAAACGTGATAGTCTCACAAAACATTTTTACGCCTTATCTTAGCAGGCCTTGCAATCGGTTCTTCAATAGTTACAATTATTTTTATTATTAATATTACTATTATTATTACTATTATTATTATTATTATTATTATTATTATTATTATTATTATCATTAACTTACTTACTTACTTACTCAATGGCACTATCGAATCCGTAGGTTCATGGCCGCGCGGACATAAGCTCTCCAATCATCCCTATCCTGAGCTAATCCTTTCCAATCATTCCCTGTATAATCTACTTCCCACAAATCATAGATAATGCTATTCTCCCGCCTCATTCTTGGTCTACCAACTGGGGTTTTTTCTCTGGCTTTCCTACAAGAAGCTTCTATGCAAGTCTTTCATTCCCCATACGTGCAACATATCCTGCCCATCGCAGTCTACGAGACTTAACTGTTCTTATTATAACTGCCTTCCTATAAAGACCATGTAGTTCGTTATGTAGTCTTCTCCATTCACCTATCTGTTCATCTCTCTTTGGTCCAAACATTTTCCCAAGTACTTTATTCTCAAATACTTGTAATTTCCTTTCCTCCCTTAAAGTAAGAGTCCATGTTTCGCATCCATATAATATAACTGATAGAATAATAGTTATATATTTTTTTCAGTTTAACGTTTATTGAAAGGAGCTGGGACTTCAAGAGCCTCTGCAATGCATAATAGCACGCATTTCCAGAATTGAGCCTATGGTTAATTTCTTTGTGCATCTCATTCCAATTTGTGATTATTGTTCCTAGGTACTTGAATTCAGCCACCTCTTCAAAATTTCCCTCATTTGCATTAGCTGTTCGTTTCCATTATATAATGAATTTCTACGTGTGACCATATATTTAGTTTCATTGATATTTACTTCCAGTCCTAATTTCTTAGTGTTACTCAATAGTGTGTGCGTGTTGTCCTTTAGTATCTCCTCGCTATCGGCCAATAATATTACATCTTCAGCATAAACTAACAGCTTATTAATACCATTGAGTTGTAAGCCTTCCTTATTCTCTAAAGAGTTAATGGCATGCTCTAGTACAAAATTAAATGGTAGAGGAGATAGTGGATCTCCTTGCTTCAACCCATTCTGGATTTCAAAAGTATCCGAAAACTGTTTGCCTACACGCACCCTACTCTTTGTGCCATTTAGACACATTCGTATAAGTCTAAGTAACTTTTTAGGATTTCCGAACTCCAGCAGGATACTATATAACTTCTCCCTCTTAATTGAATCATATGCTACATATAGTTGATGTACAGTACCATTATATTCCCATTTCTTTTCTAAAATCTGTCTTATACTAAAAATCTGATCTGTTGTAGATCTGTTTCTTCTAAATGCACATTGATGATCTCCTAGGATGTCATCAATATAGGGAGTAAGTCTGCTTACTAATATATTTGTAAGAATTTTGTACGAAGTTGAAAGTAATGAGATGCCCCTGTAGTTATTGCAATCAGTTTTATCTCCTTTCTTTATAATTGGTATGATAATTGATTCCTTCCATTCATCTGGAAGAGCTTCTTTTTCCCAAATCATACTAAGCAACCAGCGTATCTTGTTCATCAATTTTTCTCCCCCTGATTTTATCAGTTGTGCTGGGATCTCATCTGAAC
Source organism: Diploptera punctata (assembly GCA_030220185.1). Taxonomy (NCBI): domain Eukaryota; kingdom Metazoa; phylum Arthropoda; class Insecta; order Blattodea; family Blaberidae; genus Diploptera; species Diploptera punctata. The sequence goes on from JASPKZ010001192.1 coordinate 900,203, forward strand.
CTGATGCATTTTAGATCTTCAATTTTTCAATCGCCATTTTAACCTCTAATGCATTTGGTTCTGCGACTAGCATGTCTGCTGTCTGTAAATTATCCTCCTCAATGTCATGTTCTGTAAGTACATTTAATAGTTCATTAAAGTGACTTTTCCATCTATTTAATATACTCCTGGAATCTGCAATCATATCCCCATTTTCATTCCGAATTACGTTTGTTTTAGCCTGAAACCCTTTCTTCTCTATACTAATTCCCTGATATAATTATTTAATGTTCCTATTTTTTGCGTTCATTTCAAGATCATTAATTTTCTCTCTCAAATATTCCCTCTTTTTACTCTTTAGTAACTTGGTGGTTTCCCGTCTAATACTACCCAATTGCTCTAAATTTACCTCATTTGGCTCTTGTAACCATTTCATTTTTGCTAGCTTTCTTTTCTTTACAATGTCGGCACATTCCTCATCAAACCATTTATTTTTTTGCCTCTTTTTTTAAACAACTAATGTTTTCTGATGCCTAACAATTTAATAGTATCTCTTATAGCCTCCCATTCTTTATTTATATCAGTTTCTTCTTCGTTTGCCACATTGTCATCTGAAGATTCCAGTACTTCAAATCTATTAGCAATTTTCATTTGGTATTCTTGCCGCATTTCATCATTTTTCAAGTTTTTTAATTCAAATTTTACAGAATCATCTTTAGCGTTTGTTCCTCTCATTAGCGATAGCGGTTGTCTAATTTTCACTCTGACTAGATGATGATCCGAATTGCAGTCTGTCCCTCTAACTGATTTAACATCAACAATGCTACTGTGCCAGCGTTTATCCACTAATACATGATCTATCTGGTTCCGAGTTTCTCCATCTGGGGACGTCCAGGCGTATTTATGAATATCCTTATGCTGAAATGTTGTGCTCTATTATTATTATTATTATTATTATTATCATTATCATTATCATTATCATTATCATTATCATTATCATTATCATTATCATTATCATTATCATTTTCATTATCATTATCATTATCATTATCATTATCATTATCATCATCATCATCATCATTATCATTATCATTATCATTGTCATTGTCATTGTCATTGTCATTGTCATTGTCATTGTCATTGTCATTGTCATTGTCATTGTCATTGTCATTGTCATTGTCATTGTCATTGTCATTGTCATTGTCATTGTCATTGTCATTGTCATTGTCATTGTCATTGTCATTGTCATTGTCATTGTCATTGTCATTGTCATTGTCATTGTCATTGTCATTGTCATTGTCATTGTCATTGTCATTGTCATTGTCATTGTCATTGTCATTGTCATTGTCATTGTCATTGTCATTGTCATTGTCATTGTCATTGTCATTGTCATTGTCATTGTCATTGTCATTGTCATTGTCATTGTCATTGTCATTGTCATTGTCATTGTCATTGTCATTGTCATTGTCATTGTCATTGTCATTGTCATTGTCATTGTCATTGTCTTTGTCTTTGTCTTTGTCTTTGTCTTTGTCTTTGTCTTTGTCTTTGTCTTTGTCTTTGTCTTTGTCTTTGTCTTTGTCTTTGTCTTTGTCTTTGTCTTTGTCTTTGTCTTTGTCTTTGTCTTTGTCTTTGTCTTTGGTCTTTGTCTTTGTCTTTGTCTTTGTCTTTGTCTTTGTCTTTGTCTTTGTCTTTGTCTTTGTCTTTGTCTTTGTCCTTTGTCTTTGTCTTTGTCTTTGTCTTTGTCTTTGTCTTTGTCTTTGTCTTTGTCTTTGTCTTTGTCTTTGTCTTTGTCTTTGTCTTTGTCTTTGTCTTTGTCTTTGTCTTTGTCTTTGTCTTTGTCTTTGTCTTTGTCTTTGTCTTTGTCTTTGTCTTTGTCTTTGTCTTTGTCTTTGTCTTTGTCTTTGTCTTTGTCTTTGTCTTTGTCTTTGTCTTTGTCTTTGTCTTTGTCTTTGTCTTTGTCTTTGTCTTTGTCTTTGTCTTTGTCTTTGTCTTTGTCTTTGTCTTTGTCTTTGTCTTTGTCTTTGTCTTTGTCTTTGTCTTTGTCTTTGTCTTTGTCTTTGTCTTTGTCTTTGTCTTTGTCTTTGTCTTTGTCTTTGTCTTTGTCTTTGTCTTTGTCTTTGTCTTTGTCTTTGTCTTTGTCTTTGTCTTTGTCTTTGTCTTTGTCTTTGTCTTTGTCTTTGTCTTTGTCTTTGTCTTTGTCTTTGTCTTTGTCTTTGTCTTTGTCTTTGTCTTTGTCTTTGTCTTTGTCTTTGTCTTTTTCTTGTCTTTGTCTTTGTTTGTCTTTGTCTTTGTCTTTGTCTTGTGTCTTTGTCTTTGTCTTTGTCTTTGTCTTTGTCTTTGTCTTTGTCTTTGGTCTTTGTCTTTGTCTTTGTCTTTGTCTTTGTCTTTGTCTTTGTCTTTGTCTTTGTCTTTGTCTTTGTCTTTGTCTTTGTCTTTGTCTTTGTCTTTGTCTTTGTCTTTGTCTTTGTCTTTGTCTTTGTCTTTGTCTTTGTCTTTGTCTTTGTCTTTGTCTTTGTCTTTGTCTTTGTCTTTGTCTTTGTCTTTGTCTTTGTCTTTGTCTTTGTCTTTGTCTTTGTCTTTGTCTTTGTCTTGTGTCTTTGTCTTTGTCTTTGTCTTTGTCTTTGTTTTGTCTTTGTCTTTGTCTGTCTTTGTCTTTGTCTTTGTCTTTGTCTTTGTCTTTGTCTTTGTCTTTGTCTTTGTCTTTGTCTTTGTCTTTGTCTTTGTCTTTGTCTTTGTCTTTGTCTTTGTCTTTGTCATTGTCTTGTCATTGTCATTGTCATTGTCATTGTCATTGTCATTGTCATTGTCTTTGTCATTGTCATTGTCATTGTCATTGTCATTGTCATTGTCATTGTCATTGTCATTGTCATTGTCATTGTCATTGTCATTGTCATTGTCATTGTCATTGTCATTGTCATTGTCATTGTCATTGTCATTGTCATTGTCATTGTCATTGTCATTGTCATTGTCATTGTCATTGTCATTGTCATTGTCATTCATTGTCATTGTCATTGTCATTGTCATTGTCATTGTCATTGTCATTGTCATTGTCATTGTCATTGTCATTGTCATTGTCATTGTCATTGTCATTGTCATTGTCATTGTCATTGTCATTGTCATTGTCATTGTCATTGTCATTGTCATTGTCATTGTCATTGTCATTGTCATTGTCATTGTCATTGTCATTGTCATTGTCATTGTCATTGTCATTGTCATTGTCATTGTCATTGTCATTGTCATTGTCATTGTCATTGTCATTGTCATTGTCATTGTCATTGTCATTGTCATTGTCATTGTCATTGTCATTGTCATTGTCATTGTCATTGTCATTGTCATTGTCATTGTCATTGTCATTGTCATTGTCATTGTCATTGTCATTGTCATTGTCATTGTCATTGTCATTGTCATTGTCATTGTCATTGTCATTGTCATTGTCATTGTCATTGTCATTGTCATTGTCATTGTCATTGTCATTGTCATTGTCATTGTCATTGTCATTGTCATTGTCATTGTCATTGTCATTGTCATTGTCATTGTCATTGTCATTGTCATTGTCATTGTCATTGTCATTGTCATTGTCATTGTCATTGTCATTGTCATTGTCATTGTCATTGTCATTGTCATTGTCATTGTCATTGTCATTGTCATTGTCATTGTCATTGTCATTGTCATTGTCATTGTCATTGTCATTGTCATTGTCATTGTCATTGTCATTGTCATTGTCATTGTCATTGTCATTGTCATTGTCATTGTCATTGTCATTGTCATTGTCATTGTCATTGTCATTGTCATTGTCATTGTCATTGTCATTGTCATTGTCATTGTCATTGTCATTGTCATTGTCATTGTCATTGTCATTGTCATTGTCATTGTCATTGTCATTGTCATTGTCATTGTCATTGTCATTGTCATTGTCATTGTCATTGTCATTGTCATTGTCATTGTCATTGTCATTGTCATTGTCATTGTCATTGTCATTGTCATTGTCATTGTCATTGTCATTGTCATTGTCATTGTCATTGTCATTGTCATTGTCATTGTCATTGTCATTGTCATTGTCATTGTCATTGTCATTGTCATTGTCATTGTCATTGTCATTGTCATTGTCATTGTCATTGTCATTGTCATTGTCATTGTCATTGTCATTGTCATTGTCATTGTCATTGTCATTGTCATTGTCATTGTCATTGTCATTGTCATTGTCATTGTCATTGTCATTGTCATTGTCATTGTCCTTGTCATTGTCATTGTCATTGTCATTGTCATTGTCATTGTCATTGTCATTGTCATTGTCATTGTCATTGTCATTGTCATTGTCATTGTCATTGTCATTGTCATTGTCATTGTCATTGTCATTGTCATTGTCATTGTCATTGTCATTGTCATTGTCATTGTCATTGTCATTGTCATTGTCATTGTCATTGTCATTGTCATTGTCATTGTCATTGTCATTGTCATTGTCATTGTCATTGTCATTGTCATTGTCATTGTCATTGTCATTGTCATTGTTTCATTGTCATTGTCATTGTCATTGTCATTGTCATTTGTCATTGTCATTGTCATTGTCATTGTCATTGTCATTGTCATTGTCATTGTCATTGTCATTGTCATTGTCATTGTCATTGTCATTGTCATTGTCATTGTCATTGTCATTAATGTCATTGTCATTGTCATTGTCATTGTCATTGTCATTGTCATTGTCATTGTCATTGTCATTGTCATTGTCATTGTCATTGTCATTGTCATTGTCATTGTCATTGTCATTGTCATTGTCATTGTCATTGTCATTGTCATTGTCATTGTCATTGTCATTGTCATTGTCATTGTCATTGTCATTGTCATTGTCATTGTCATTGTCATTGTCATTGTCATTGTCATTGTCATTGTCATTGTCATTGTCATTGTCATTGTCATTGTCATTGTCATTGTCATTGTCATTGTCATTGTCATTGTCATTGTCATTGTCATTGTCATTGTCATTGTCATTGTCATTGTCATTGTCATTGTCATTGTCATTGTCATTGTCATTGTCATTGTCATTGTCATTGTCATTGTCATTGTCATTGTCATTGTCATTGTCATTGTCATTGTCATTGTCATTGTCATTGTCATTGTCATTGTCATTGTCATTGTCATTGTCATTGTCATTGTCATTGTCATTGTCATTGTCATTGTCATTGTCATTGTCATTGGTCATTGTCATTGTCATTGTCATTGTCATTGTCATTGTCATTGTCATTGTCATTGTCATTGTCATTGTCATTGTCATTGTCATTGTCATTGTCATTGTCATTGTCATTGTCATTGTCATTGTCATTGTCATTGTCATTGTCATTGTCATTGTCATTGTCATTGTCATTGTCATTGTCATTGTCATTGTCATTGTCATTGTCATTGTCATTGTCATTGTTGTCATTGTCATTGTCATTGTCATTGTCATTGTCATTGTCATTGTCATTGTCATTGTCATTGTCATTGTCATTGTCATTGTCATTGTCATTGTCATTGTCATTGTCATTGTCATTGTCATTGTCATTGTCATTGTCATTGTCATTGTCATTGTCATTGTCATTGTCATTGTCATTGTCATTGTCATTGTCATTGTCATTGTCATTGTCATTGTCATTGTCATTGTCATTGTCATTGTCATTGTCATTGTCATTGTCATTGTCATTGTCATTGTCATTGTCATTGTCATTGTCATTGTCATTGTCATTGTCATTGTCATTGTCATTGTCATTGTCATTGTCATTGTCATTGTCATTGTCATTGTCATTGTCATTCAGTCCATTGTCATTGTCATTGTCATTGTCATTGTCATTGTCATTGTCATTGTCATTGTCATTGTTCATTGTCATTGTCATTGTCATTGTCATTGTCATTGTCATTGTCATTGTCATTGTCATTGTCATTGTCATTGGTCATTGTCATTGTCATTGTCATTGTCATTGTCATTGTCATTGTCATTGTCATTGTCATTGTCATTGTCATTGTCATTGTCATTGTCATTGTCATTGTCATTGTCATTGTCATTGTCATTGTCATTGTCATTGTCATTGTCATTGTCATTGTCATTGTCATTGTCATTGTCATTGTCATTGTCATTGTCATTGTGTCATTGTCATTGTCATTGTCATTGTCATTGTCATTGTCATTGTCATTGTCATTGTCATTGTCATTGTCATTGTCATTGTCATTGTCATTGTCATTGTCATTGTCATTGTCATTGTCATTGTCATTGTCATTGTCATTGTCATTGTCATTGTCATTGTCATTGTCATTGTCATTGTCATTGTCATTGTCATTGTCATTGTCATTGTCATTGTCATTGTCATTGTCATTGTCATTGTCATTGTCATTGTCATTGTCATTGTCATTGTCATTGTCATTGTCATTGTCATTGTCATTGTCATTGTCATTGTCATTGTCATTGTCATTGTCATTGTCATTGTCATTGTCATTGTCATTGTCATTGTCATTGTCATTGTCATTGTCATTGTCATTGTCATTGTCATTGTCATTGTCATTGTCATTGTCATTGTCATTGTCATTGTCATTGTCATTGTCATTGTCATTGTCATTGTCATTGTCATTGTGTCATTGTCATTGTCATTGTCATTGTCATTGTCATTGTCATTGTCATTGTCATTGTCATTGTCATTGTCATTGTCATTGTCATTGTCATTGTCATTGTCATTGTCATTGTCATTGTCATTGTCATTGTCATTGTCATTGTCATTGTCATTGTCATTGTCATTGTCATTGTCATTGTCATTGTCATTGTCATTGTCATTGTCATTGTCATTGTCATTGTCATTGTCATTGTCATTGTCATTGTCATTGTCATTGTCATTGTCATTGTCATTGTCATTGTCATTGTCATTGTCATTGTCATTGTCATTGTCATTGTCATTGTCATTGTCATTGTCATTGTCATTGTCATTGTCATTGTCATTGTCATTGTCATTGTCATTGTCATTGTCCATTGTCATTGTCATTGTCATTGTCATTGTCAATTGTCATTGTCATTGTCATTGTCATTGTCATTGTCATTGTCATTGTCATTGTCATTGTCATTGTCATTGTCATTGTCATTGTCATTGTCATTGTCATTGTCATTGTCATTGTCATTGTCATTGTCATTGTCATTGTCATTGTCATTGTCATTGTCATTGTCATTGTCATTGTCATTGTCATTGTCATTGTCATTGTCATTGTCATTGTCATTGTCATTGTCATTGTCATTGTCATTGTCATTGTCATTGTCATTGTCATTGTCATTGTCATTGTCATTATTATTAAAATGTAATATGTACTTAAAAAAAACAATTTTTGCGGCACTGTGCTTGGATTTATAGTCATACTAACTAATACCCGGAGTGCACTGCTACGCCTAAATAAATAAAAATTAATGTGCTTTTATGTTTAGTTAAGAAACTAATAACTTGAAATACAGGCAAGAAATGAATGATATGCAACAAAGAATCAAGGTTGCTATACAAACATTCGTGTCAGACACCTGGGAAAATGTAATCGGCAGTCTAGATGCTAAGGACATTCCGAGAACATGGAACATGGTTAAAAAAGTAACACACAAAGCGGATACATATCCCCCTCTCATCTTGCCTAACGAGAAAGCCGTCACAGATCAGAAAAAAGCGGAAGCATTTGCAAACCATCTGGAGCGAACCTTTGTACCACATGACCCTCCGAATAACCCGCAATTTACAAGGGAAACTGAAACAATGGTCCAAGAATTTCTAAATAGAATACCCAATAAACAAATCAGGAAAACAAATGTCTCAGAAGTCAAATGGCTAATAAATCACCTTCCCGATAGAAAAGCACCTGGCCCTGATAGCATAAAACATAGCGCTGAAAGAATTACCCAACATCGGATATGCATTTTTAGCAAAAATAATAAATGCTATGTTCGAAATGAAGTATTTCCCAAAAACATGGAAAACTGGGCGTATAATATTATTCCCCAAACCTGGAAAAAATCCTAGAGAACCAGGACATTATCGCCTGATAACATTATTATACACAATGAGTAAGGTATCTGAAAAAATTATATGTAATCGCCTTAATCACAATCTAAAACAAATAAATGTAATTCGGGATGAACAGAACGGATTCCGTCCAAAACATAGCACAGTAACCCAGCTAATGAGACTTGTTGAACATATCACTAGAGGGTTCAACGAAAATCGTATCACGATTGGATTATACTTAGATATAAAACAAGCCTTCGACAGAGTGTGGCATCACGGCCTACTACGGAAAATGATCGAAACAGGATTAGATGAAGGAATAATTCATTTAATAGTTAAATATATAAACAATAGGCAATTCGAAGTTGCTTTCCATAACTCAAAATCCGCCCTGCGGCCCGTCTATAGTGGAGTGCCACAAAGCAGTATTCTAGGACCTACACTTTTCAATATATAAATAAATGATATTCTACATGACAATAGACATAAAAACACTCATCTATATATGTATGCAGATGACACTCTAATCACTAGTCAATCCTCCCGAATAATACACACGTCTAGACAGATTCAAAATAATCTTAATATTCTCGAACCATGGTTGGAAAAATGGAGAATAAAAATAAACGTAGATAAATGCCAAGCAGTTCTTTATACAAAAAGGTATTCTCAATATCGATACATGCCCCCACAATTAAGTCTTTATGGACACAACATCGAGTGGTAAAACGAAGCCATTTATTTAGGGGTAACACTCGACAAAAAATTACTGTTTAAACAACATATACAAAATACCTTAGGCAAAGCGTATGGGACATTGAAGCTCCTATACCCTATTTTAAATAGCCATAACAAAATTCGAATAAACACAGGGCTAACAATCTACAAGGCACTATTAAGGCCAGTACTCACGTACGCAAGCCCCACATGGGGACACGCCGCTAGAACTCACATAAAGAAACTGCAAGTTTTTCAAAACAAATTTTTATATATGATTACAAAGCTACCACGTGTAACACCGGTTGACATATTACACGATCAAACGGGTGTAGAAACAATCGAGGAGTATATTAAACGCATGGCTCTTACATTTTATAATACATGTGAAGGCTATGATAATCCACTCGTGGCATCGGTGGGAACCTATGAAGCAGCCAACAACAAACACAAGCGTCCAAAATGGATCCTGGACAACACTTGACCGGTGAAAGCTGATAGGGCACACACACACACACACACACACACACACACACACACACAAACAGACATAGACACACAGAAAAAAAAAACAATTATTCAATTACAATTACAACATTAGCATATAATGTACATTAATAAAATATATTAATACAACAAATAAAAACTAATAACTAATCTTACTGCTAGAGGTTCATCCCACCAGTTCCAGAGAAACTGACGTCACCTGACAACTACAGATAGAACAGCCACAACTGAAGAATAAAAAAAATAAAAAAAGCACGTTACCATAATTGTATGATTAATTGTAATGAACTGAAATGTATGCACATTATATTTAAATAAAGAGAAGCCTGGATGCCCTCCCAATATAGAGTCATCCGAAAGCCAAACTTGGCAAGATCCCGCGTGATCGACTATTCCGATTGAGGTTTTAAGCGGTTTCCCTCAATCCAAAGAGCAAATGCTGGAATTGAACCCCAAAAGGTCCGCTTCCGACTTCACTCTGCTAATTAACTTCAAATTTGAATTAAAAATTTAAACCGGGGCTAATGTATTTTACAGGAACCCGGGGTTCTACCTATTAAGGAGGACCAAAATGGATCGCTCACCGCCAACACTTAAGTGATGGCCGCAGAGCTTTCCATCTATCTATCTATCTATGTTTAGTTGAATACGTAAAAGGAAAACTAATTATAAATTTATATTTTTTTAGATACCCCATGCTGAGTATACGTCGTTGGCCGGGAATCTACTTATCCAGATTTTCTTGACATAAATAACCTGAAATACGAAAATTAATGTGTTCCATGTTTAGTTAAATAAGTGGAAGGAAACATTTATATCGTAATTATTTTTAGATACACCGTGCTGTTTACCCGGCGTTGTACGGCAATCTGCTCATCCCGATCTTCTTGACATAAATGAGCTGAAAGACGAAAATTAATGTACTTCTTATGATTAGTTGAATAAGTAAAATGAAAAATAATTATAAATGTATATCGTAATTATTTTAAGATTCCCCGTATTGATTACCCGGTGTTGCCCGGGAATATACTTATTTCGATCTTTTTGAAATAAATTAGGTAAAAGACAAAATTCGTTATTGTGAGTTATCCGTAAAAGAATACCATCCATGTGCTGCCACGCTTGCACAGGATCTTCTTGGCATCAATGAAAGATAAAAATGGTTATTATGAGTTATACGTAAGAGATAAACATATGCTGTTGCAGACTTTTTTGTAGAGCTTTTTGAGATATTCAATTCTGTGTACATTAATTTTGTGTATTTGCTATGGTTTAGGTAGCGTAAGCCATTTAAGCGTCCAAAAAGCTACTTCTTTCACGTTTTCCACCAAAAAGGGCGATTTTTAAGGATGTAGGAGTTGAGTATCACAACTCTGTTATAGCCTTTTTAAATATAATTATTTAAAAATATTTATATATTTCATGTAAACGGCGATGTTTGAAAACAAATGAGAAACGATTGGCACGCTTCATTTGCTTCTTTTGTTCATCATTGCAACCAGATCATATTATTTATTGCCAAAGGATCGCAATATTGTAAGAATACCCCTAGTGGAGAAATTTATAACCAACATTATAGATGTTCATCCCGGGAAAATCTTCTGAACATTTTGCAAGGAGCCCCATCACAATCGGACCAACGGTATGACCGCATATAAAGTACGAATAAATAACAAACAAACATATATATATATATATATATATATATATATATATATTAGATTGTCTAAAATATTGAGTAACACCGATACGTTTCTAAAAATGTAGGATTAACAAACTTGTATGTTTCTTTTGAGGAATACTTTGTTTAAATTCTCGTGCACATTCTACACTAAATCTCAGTAGCTGGAATCAGAACAAATAAATACCTGCAGTTAGTATAAATTCAGGAGAAACTGAAATTTAACGATTCCACTTTAATACGTCTTTCTTTTGTTTTCGTGGCTGTTTTGTCGTGAAGAGCAGAGCAGCAGCAGCGCCTCCAAGGAGTGGGAGGAGGAATTAGTATAAATTAAGTACATGGTTCTACTCGCGGGTTACCCTGGAGTGCTTGTTTGCTTTTCTCGACTGGAATTATGTAAATCTGCGATAAGAAGATCTCACAGAACGTGCTTCAGACGTCAATCGCGGCATTTAGCACCGGGACCCAATTACTGTCTTAATACATACATTCATTCTTGGGATTAAGCTTTCCCATCATCAAGGTGAGCGCCAAAACTTAATTGTAAACAAATACCATATTTAATGCGATTACTTCATTTCACAATATGTGACTTCTCATCCTTCTTTAAGGCACTTATGGGATTTTGTAGCTTGAATTTCTAGTTTTGTTTCTTCGTATTCAGCTTCACAATATACACCATAGTATATATTTCAACATAATTAATGGATATAAAATATGACATGAATGAGAAAATAAAATACCAAATAAAATTTACTTAATATAATAAATTTGGGAATTTTAACATTATGAGGTTTTATTAATAAGAATCAAGTGAATCATGAATTCTTCTTACCTCATACTTCTATGTTTTTTTAAACATAGCACCGCAGTATCGGAGAACAATCTTACCCATCGTCAGCTGTTTTCAGGACTGTAAATTTTTTTCTTTTGCCGGTAATTATCCAAACTGCCATCTGGTGTACTTTTGAAGGAGTAATTTTCTAAACTGCCATCTAGTGTATTATTGAAAAACTTTGTAATCAAGCTTGGTTCGTCCGGAATCTCGAAGTTCATTGTTCTAGTTGGTTTTTTTGAATATATTCCCAAACTGCAAATCCAAAGGTTTAGATAGATGTTTCAAAAGTTTTGCTTCTTCTTCAATTCTATGATTCCCTAATAAACTATGTGCTGCTACAGCTGATTTTTCAATTTCTCCATTTTTTATATTTCTAAAGTGTTCTTTTTTACGAGTTTCCAAGTTCCTTTTTGTTTTTCTTATATATATATATATATATATATATATATATATATATATATATATCTGGAATTTATCAATTGATTGCAAAGATTGCAATAGAATATATAGAGGAAAAACAGTAAGGAACTTGGAATCTCATAAAAAAGGAACACTTGAGAAACATAAAAAATGAAGAAATTAAAAAATCAGCTGTAGCAGCACATATTTTATTAGAGAATCATATAATTGAAAGAGAAGCAAAACTTTTGAAACATCTATCTAAACCTTTGGAGTTAACAGTTTAGGAATATATATATATATTATATATATATATATATATATTAAAAAACACATACTAGAACCATGAACCTCGATATTCCGGAGGAACCAAGCTCGATTACAAAGTTATTAAAAAATACACCAGATGGCAGTTTAGAAATTTATTCCTTCAAAAGTACACCAGGTGGCAGATTATATAATTACCGGCAAAATAAAAAAATTGACAGTCGTGAAAACAGCTGACGATGGGGAAGATTGTTCTTCGATAATATGGTGCTGTGTTTAAAAAAAAACATAGAAGCATGAGGTAAGGAGAATTCACGATTCATTTGATTCTAAAAAATGTACTTATTTGCTACCGTCTTCAGCAGATATCTGAATTTAAAATTCATTCTCTAAAATACATTATTATCATGTTAAAGAAGAAGATAGATAAGTAAGCTAATTTAAAATATATTGTTTAATATTATTATCCATTACAGGATGAAGCAATGATAATTTTATAGGATACTAACTAATACACGGCGTGCGCTGAAACGCCTAAATAAATGAAAATTAATGTACTTTTATGTTTAGTTGAATAAGTATAGGGAAAAATAATTTAAAAAATATATTTTTGGATACCCCGTGCTGATTACCCGTCGTTGCCCGAGAATCTACTTATCCCGATCTTCTTGACATAAATGAGCTGAAATACGAAAATCAATGTGTTATGTTTAATTAAATAAGTGTGAGGAAACATTTATATCGTAATTATTTTTAGATACCCCGTGCTGTTTACCCGGCGTTGTCCGGGAATCTACTCATCCCGATCTTCTGGGCATAAATGATCTGAAAGACAAGAATTAATGTACTTCTTATGATTAGTTGGGATCGGCCGCGGTGGACTAGTGGTTATGCTCCTTTCCTCTGGTCCCGAGGGTCGCTGGTTCAAACCTGGCCGGGGTCGATGGATTTTTGGGACGGAAAAATCCAAGGAGCAAGTCCTCCGGGAGGGACTTTAAGCCGTCGGTCCCGAGTCTGAAGATTTTCAGGCTCGTAAAAGAAATCCTTAAGCCTGAGTGAAAAGGCCTCCAAGCAAAATTTACCGAATTTTCCCGTCCTAGTACTACCTTGGTTTCCTAGATGTCAGTATGAGGCGGAACGCTGACCACGGACCACTCAAAATGACATCTATACGAAAACAAATGTGACTAAATTAGTATGGTTCAAATTCTTACCTGCAGGGGGAGAGCACCAAAATCTCTGTAAAGGGGAAACATGGGCTTACAAAAAAATTATTAGATGGATAAGTAAAATGAAAAATAATTATAAATGTATTATCGTAATTATTTTAAGATTCCCCGTGCTGGTTACCCGGTGTTGTTCGGGAATCTACTTATCTCGATCTTCTTGACATAAATGAGCTAATAGACAATATTCATTATTGTGAGTTATCCGTAAAAGAATACCCGCCATGTCTTGCTAGGCTTGCACAGGAATAGGCCAATCCGTACTTGTCTCGATCTTCTTGGCATCAATGAAAGACAAAAATGGTTATTGTGAGTTATCCGTAAGAGATAAACATATGCCGTCGAGGATGTTTTTGTAGAACGTTTTGAGATATTCAATTCAGTGTACACTAATTTCGTCTATTTGTTATGGTTTAGGCAGCGCAAGCCATTTAAGCGTCCAACGAGCTACTTTTTTCACGTTTTCCACTTCAAAGAACGATTTGTAAGGGTGTGGGATTTAAGTATCAGAACTTTCGTATAGCCTATGTTCATCCCGGGAATCTCCTGAACATTTTGCAAAAAGCCACATCACAATCGGAGCAACGGTATGGCCGCACATAAAGTACGAACAAACAAACATTAATTTTTAAATATTAGATAATCCAGTTTTTAATTAACATTAAGTAGTATTAACTCAAAATTAATATAAATCACATGTGTGTTATCCTGCAAGGAACTCGGATTTCGATTTCTGGCCTTGGAAATGCGGGTTTTTCTCTAAGGAAAGAATAATTATGTGAACGTCTTAGTTTGTATTTGTTCACATGTGTGAAAAGGGTGAAATAAACAGAAAACGGTGAAATATATGTAAACATTACATAATATGGTCGGCTAATAAGAAAGAAAAGGAGAACGATAAAAATATATATTATTTTAAATATAAGACCTCATGTTTTCATGGAGCCATTCCGATCTACATATTTTTACGAATTCCGAGGAATGTGTCTATCTAGGTTGCTCTCATTGAAATATTAAGGTAAATCTCTGTGACATGTGAATTCTTCATATATTCAAATAAAAAAAACTATAGAAAGAAAAAATTGTTGCTGGACTATATGAATAACTTCGTGATGAATATACAGAAGTATTAAGATTTCATTAGAAAATAATAGAATGGGTTGGGAAGTGGTTTTTAAAGAAGCGAATAAAATGTTTAAAAACAGAGAGATTCTGTAAAGTACAAACGTGCCTTGTACATTATTTTTTTGCGCGATGGTGTTTTCAGAATAATGAATAATAGTTAAACAATAACATCTTTGTTGGAATTATTTGCGTTCACTAAAAAACAACTGACTAACGTTAACAGTGTGGGCAATGTTTATTAGTTGAAATTACAAAAGACCGTGACACCAATTAGAGATAAAATAGTGGCAAGTACGTGTTTATTGCTTTATATTGTTTCAAATAAAGTTCAGTTAATTTAAAATGCAGTGATTTGTTTCGTATAATGTATATTAACACTACCTTTTGGATATATTTTTGTATATACATTGTACGTAGTATACATAGAGGGTAGTGGTTTTACTTCCCACACGTGGTTTGTAATATTACAATATAGGGTGGCGACCCCGAAATGTAGGAAGTTGATCATTCAATCATGGTCGCCATTGCAGTAAGTACGAAAAAATGCACTATCGCGCAAATACATTATTTACAAAATGATAGCACGGGAAGCAGCCCGTACATGCTTTTGACAATCAGTAATAATAACTTCTCTAGCAAGAATATAAATAATCTGTACGGTGGATAACTTTGCAATTACACAATAGATTCAACATTAAGCTAAGTAGTACAATTATTTAGAACTAATAAATAATTCCATTTTGTTTACGTATTTACTTATTCACGTGTGAGTATTTTTCTTTTTTTCCGGCGTCTTGGTTCAAAAATCCGGCTACGTTCATCAACTTTTCTGGGTTAAACATTACTCGTGCACCCCAATTATCATGATGCACTTATAATCGTCGCCGCCACAACTGAGACTTCCAATATTTGGAATCGTTACAATTTTCTAGTGCAGTATATGTATTTCGGTCTAAAGTTCCCGGCACATTGGAACAAATTCGCAATCGTAATCGGGCGAAAATTGTTAAGAAATGTCTTTGACGCCTACC